>JABMBT010018522.1:0-23486 GCA_018906895.1 Odontocolon sp. PSUC_FEM 10030002
TTTTAATTATTTATTACATTATTTGCATTTATATTTCTACTTTTGTATTTTCTTTAATAACTTTATAAACTCCCAGAGAACCCACAGCGACTTTTGTCTGAAAATATACGAAATATTTCGAGTACCACACTGCCCCCTGTCTCTTCGATTTTTCTCGCTTCATTTATACTGGTATTGCATACCTATAAGTTGCGCCTCTTTGCATTTCTACAAACTCGTGTAACTCGGTGCCCTTTATCGAAGCTTGTTGAGACAACTATTACGTATTATTTGTCATTATATTCGGAATTTAATCCTTCTGATGTTCGCTTCCCTCCTTCTGATTTACTCCACGATCGAAACTTACGCGAGTGCACTCGCGAGTACAATCTCGGTTATCTGATGCTTGAGCGGGGACTATCCGCTTTCTAGACGATTCTGTTTTACGCGTTCGAGCGTGTAATCTTATTAGCCATCTCCATTATCGATTAGTTACACCGATACTCGGTATACTCTCGCGCTTCGCTGCAAGGGTAAGAGATATTATAGTACGTATAACCATGTCTGATGGATGCTGGAAGGCTGTGTAAGAGGGGTGTTGGAGTCTTGTTGAGGAAGAAGGGTGGTTTACCGGCTGCGAGTACTCGGAAGTTTGAGTTCACAAGCCGCCGGCTAGGCGACGCACATTTATTACATTACATATTAATCGAGGTGCAATAGGGCGGTTTTGGTGGTAAAGGATGGAGGAGTAAAAGCGACGGATGAATGGAAAGGCAGAGGCGTAGTTGCGCTCGTTGATGGTGGTGCGCAGGGGTGGATTTACCGCTGGGTGGTTTATGGGACGTTATATTCAGCCTCGCTTTATCGGTTATGCACCTTCGCTCGATCACGGAGTCCGTAGGCAACGCCACATACCCACTTCGCCCCGGACCAACCCACCCCCTTGAATATAACGATTCGGTTCGGCGCTTCGGGCGCGTAATTCATATTCGTTCTATCCCCTTCTCTCGACCCTCGAGCAACGCGAGCTCGTTCAACTTCGAGGTACGCGCTTGGACCATCCGGACGGAAAGTCCAGCAATAGCTAGTGAACGATTACTTTGGTTTCGATCGAGCGAAGCTGCTGTATGGTCGAGTCGATCGACTATATATTTTGCCTCAGCTCGAGAATATTCATATTAGGTATCGATTTTGCATATGACGGCAAGTTCGTGGAGCTTTAAAGATGAAACATGAACGATTATTGCGGATCAATGATTGTGATAAGCCGTTCGGAAAACGTTATAATGGAAAAAGTACACAATTGTTTTTATCTTCGATCGGGCGACGGTAAGATGGATAATCGGATGGTCTTTTCTCATCTGGGAATAGGCGACGAACCCATGAGGAATAAGTAAAACGTCAAGAATTTAAAATCAAAAAAATTTCGTTACTATAACGAATTGTACAGCTCCGGCGCCAAGTATTATCTTACTGCGACCAATAATTAACCCGTCTGCTCTGTGCTTCGTTGTGGTAACAAAATTATTTTTATCAACTACGTCTCGTTTCCCTGTCCAGATAAATCGGTTTGTGGTGTTACCGTTATACGCGATATAGGTACATAATATATGTAGTGGGTACGTTATGTATCTACTGTGTGGCCCATACGCGACCAGGGAAACTTCGCTGATTAGTGGTATTGTTCCGTAAACGGTGTGAGAGTTCGTCGCATTGTGGGAACCCACGGATAGCCGTTCATTGTCGGAACCCGGTATTGCAATCTGGATTGGCCAGACAAACCGGCGCCAGGATCAGCGTGCGGTAGTTGCATCAGTTGCATTGCCATTCGCGAGTAGTATATCGGAGGCAGTGTGCTCGAGCTATGGCTATCAAAGCGGCAAATTGCGTTTGCGCGAGTAGCAGCAGTGCGGCGGAGCTCGTCGTAATCGTTACAGTTTTCTCCTGCGACGCGGGAGTATGAATTTACCACTATCTATAGGTACCTATATAATAATGGCAGGCTTACGGATATGCACCACAATTTCGGTTATGTCCGCTCTTTATTCTCATAGTCTTTTAATCGGGAGCGAAACGATTCGAAACTAAAAATGATGGTAAGCAGCCACATTTAACCGTTATCTATTCTATTATAGCTAATCGCTAGATTCTCCGGTGATGCGGTATCGATTTGCGATATCACAAGCGAGGTACGTGGAAAACTTTTCTCATGAAATTCCGACCGTACCGTCTCTACCGTGTTGTAGCTGTTGTAGCTCCGCGTGCCGTAGCTGCGGAAAGATCCGATTGTTGATAGATCGTGTAAAACCAGCCTGCGGATTTACGAACGAAAGAACTAAACTTTATCCCTCTCACCAGTGGAGGGAATCCATCGTACGTATAACGGTACAGTACTAGAACTCGCGAGCACCGTTGTGTCGGTCCGCTTGATGTATGACCTCCTGTTTCTTTCAATAGCTAGTTTTTTTGTTATTAAATTTCTATAATAGCTTTCTCCTCCTGAAGGCATTAGCCGAGTGAAATCCATCATGACGATGGAAAATGCTGGTAACTACTGCGAGCAGAGCAAACTCGCTAGAAGGTAGTAAGAATCCGTCTCGATCGGAAGAAGCGTTCTCTTTTCTTTCGTAGATTTTACGCTGTTTCTCATCTTATGGAATTACCGAAAAAAAAAAAAAAAAAAATAAATAAATGATTTTGCTGCACTTGAATTATTTTCTAAAGTTCAATTGGTACTGTGACTCTATGGATAGTACAGCAGAGAGAATCAGTCGTAGCAGCTTTGTCTCCTAATCGGACACTGTTTCGTTGCGATTTTTCGCTCGAAGGAAATGTACTTGAAATGGAACGAGTACTCGATGTTTCCGTTTGTCACGAACGGTGAATGAACCGAAGGGACTGCTGCCTCGCTGTGTATCCACGATCTTTTTCTTGTCGTTCTTCGTCTTGCTATAGCTGTAAAAAGAATATTGATACCAGAATGCAGAGCGTGGTTCCGGTATTCTCTTTGAAATAAGGAAGAAACCACCAGGACCAGAAAGAACACGTGATTTTCAACGCTTATCAGCAGCTGCAGCTTCATGGATCGAACTACCAGCAACAGTCGTGATGTTCTTTTTCTGATTTTCTTTACTATGTCAACTGATATATTTTTTTATTTCTCTAAAATGATCTTCTCTAGAGCTGCGCACATTTATTTTTCATGGCACCACTGTTTCGAACAAGATACACTTTGAGAATTTCTAATGAAACTCAACAACTCGTATCTTTTGTGAAATAACCTATTTGAGAAGAGGTATTATGGTGCTATGAATTATGGTGCAAGCAGAGAGATATTAATCGTCCGAGGAACCATGCAGCCTCTTATCGCTGCAGGGTGCGCTGGCTGGCCGACCGAAACAATTATTACTACTTGGCAAACTCAAACAATCCCTTTCCCCGCCCTTGTTGCATAGATACCACTCGGAGAACTTGGGCACCGGGACCTTCTCTATACAAGCGAATGTAAACACAAATGCATCCTCCCTAATGTCGCAGACAGACACAGTGGAACTAAAGTATACACACGACTAAACGAGGAACCAACACTAAATCATACACGTGAATACGACTGTTCTAATACTCGAAGAGACCAATGTTAAGGGATATTAAGGGATCCTGTAGGATGCAACTTGCGCATATTCAAAGCAGATTTCATACTCGTAGACTCGCGAGACTGGACACAGGATAGAGAAGCTATGGTAGATAGAACACGATACAAGGGTCGGAGCATAGTCCTGCGGTTTGGTACAGAGTTCTCACAGAATAGTCTGAGAAAGTGAAATTCGATACATCATCATGGGAAACCACTTATTTACACTTGGATAGTTTGCTGTACCTACGTTTCACGTGGTTCATATCAGCTCCAGTTGGTGAAGATGACCAGTTTATTACAATATCCGCTAGAGATTATGTTGCAGAAATTGTAGTCATCATGTAGCTCCACCACATAGTTTCGATATTGGTCTACATGCGGAAACTTGGATACGACTCCGTTCCAATCATCGTCCAAGAATTGAATTAGGGTCTTCAGCTTGAGTATCGCGGAACGAGATACTGCAACTTACCTTATACGACTTTTGTCTACTTGACTCTGGAAACCCAATTCCAATCGTTATATCCAAATCGATAAAATCTATTACTTCGGGAAGTTCATTCGAGAGTCTAAATTTAAAGTCATACTGTACGCGTGATCTTAATTAATTGGAATTCTAAGCTCACTGCGATCAATGCCTTCTGACTTTGAACGCAACATAGTTCCGTATTGAATGAGTAAAGCAAAGTTAGTAATGGTGTAAATCAACCTCATGACCATATTCTCTGGTAGAAAGATGAGTTCTTGGGAAGTAGCTGAAAGATGTATACATACATACGTGTGTGAGTATACATATGCAGTGATTGTGATCGCGTCTGAGCCATTGGAGCATCCATTTGTCGAATGGAGGAGATTCAAGATGGACGAACTTTCGACTCACAACCTTCTCCTCGTTGCGCTTGCGGCTGAAGAGGTTGCGATAAAAGAGTCGAGGAGAAGCAAAAAGAGAGATAGAAAAGTCGAGTAGTTCGTACTTGCACCTAATATCGGAGAGTGGTGCAAGGTGGCACAGAAGCAGAATTGAGGTGGACGACGAAACAGTATACTCGATCACCGCTGATACACTTTCTGACCAAGTTCCTTTTGTCCGTCTTTATTGTCTTTCTTGTCTTCGGTTCTATCGTGACTGTTTTCATGCTGAGCAGACTCGTGCGACTGGCCGCTGACCAAAAAACCCTTTTCCTTGTAAAAGACTACTCAACACGACAAACCGATTTAATGAATTCTTTGTCTAATTGCCACGTGAATTCTTTTATGTTCCAGGTTCCTTTCGGCATCGGTGAGCACGGTTTCTCATCGCCCCGAGGGATCGCATCGAGCTTTGCGTGGTATTAAAAAAGTCTTTCTATATATTCATTAAAATCCGCCCTCTGTCGATTTAAGACTGTACGAAAAACTGGGCGATGAATTATCGATTTAATAAAAAACGAAGGTCACGATCATCGGAGGCTTCGGAATTTGAAATTTTTCTCTGACGAACGAAGTTGAAACGCGTTGGCATTTGAGATTATCGAGGTCGTATTTTTTTTTATCTCAAAGCCAGATTGATGCGAATTTCATGATACTTATTTAACGGTTCCATCAAACTGCCGTCTCGATGTATACTCCGGTATAACGACTATCTGTAATGACTCGACTATTAACGCATTAAAAGGAAATCTCGCTAGGTACGTAAGTGCAAGCAATCGAGGTCAGGCAGCCGTTAATGATAGAGATACCAAGTCCATGGAGAATATACAATCGATTAAAGTTGAGCTAGAGTGAAACACCTTATCTCGTATAGCGATAGTCGGTCGAAGTCGGCCAGAGCGGACTGAGAGACGATGACGCGAACGTGATGCTACTCGTACGACGGTATGAGCTTGAGTTTTATCCATTCGGTCGCTTCTTCCAGGTCGATAAGTACTGATTTCCATAATGGTGCCACGTACGAATACTCTCTCTAGTCCGCTCTGTGCTCCGCACTCGTTCGCCTCATCGCTCTCACCAAGACCATTCGTGAAAAAGTCTTTCTCCGTCTCTCACAGTTGTCTTTAGTAGGTCGATGCTGGAATACCTATCCGGAGAAAGAGCACACACCGCATAGCCACCGCGTCCACAAAATCTCGGTGAATATGGCCAGAATAATACTAAGAAATCGGATTTTTATAGTTCGGTAGAGAATTGCTGGGAATTTGCCTACGATGGTATAACGTTGATTCGTCGGAGGGTGAGGGAGGTGATGCTAGTCAATTCTTCTACCAGAATCTCCAGACCTCTGTAATTCACGATATCGGAGAGAAAGAAGGGGAAAAAATGCAATGACGTACTTTATTCACTTTTCGGGGTGAATGTAACTTTTTCGTTTTTTTTTTTTTTTTCTTCCAACGGAATACTCGAGTAGATTCGGTAAATGGCACATCTCATTTGTACCGACTACCGATAGACGACAGGCGAAGCGAGTTCCGATTGAGAATAGCAGTTCGGTAGCGCGTTCAATCACGTCAAGAACGAGCATAGCAGGAAGTAATTAGTCGTGACGTGATTGGCTTTCAGATGACGTGTCGAGGCGATGGTGGAACCCGATGGAACATTAGGCTCGACTGTGATGCTGCTGAAACGTTGCTGGTCCTGAGGGGCGTGGCTTAAATGAGAAATTCTTCGGGAAGGCCACCCGATCGATATTATATCGTCAGGAGAAACGAAATCAGTCACACTTAATTCACGATTAAGAGCATCGGCACGGTGTAACGAATTTCATGAGGGTGGGGTGTAGAGATAGCTGTCGACGGTCTTATCGTATTGCACCCAGCAAGATGGAACTTTTCATGATTATCGTGAGTCTGATGGTCGTTTCACCACCCAAAGCAGCTGTCTCGCTCTCCGTCAATTCGAAGCTCAATCCACGGATCGTACAGACGCGTTACGGCAAGATTCAGGGATTGACGCAGTCTTTCGAACATCAGCAGTACCTCAAGCCCATCGACGTGTACCTTGGAATACCATACGCCACAGCGCCCATCGGTGGCAACAGATTTTCACCTACCAGGGCGCCCAGTCCATGGGACGGAGTCAAGTAATTCTTTAATAATTCTCTAATACTCGCCTTCGTTTCAAATACTCGAAATTAACGAGTACTTACCGTTATTACTTACCGTACAATTACTTACGAGATTCGTTATTTTGTATCTCGTATCTTAAAATTCGTTTGTGCTGTTGTACAGATTGACGAATTCGGTTGGTCCGGTGTGTCCTCAAAAGCTCCCGGATATCTCGAACGAACAGGAAGCACTGGAACGAATGCCCAAGGGACGTTACGAGTACCTGACGCGGCTCCTACCTCATCTGCGAAATCAGAGCGAAGACTGTCTCTACTTGAATATCTACGCTCCGGCAATGGGTGAGTACTCTTGTACCGACTGAAGAGGGTCGTTTTCAGCTTTCACGTACGTCCTCAGCGACGGCTGCTCCTCACTGCCCTTCTTGCGGAGTTGTCGGTACGGTATACTCGTTGCATATGAACGTTTCAATTCAATGCAGTGAAAACGAGAATATCTCGGAACGTGTGAACCTCGAGTCAGCTCGGCTCAGCTCGATCCCTCGTGAATTGGTTACATTTTCGCAGAACTGACAGATGTGCGTGCATGCGCATCTTACGATGCACATTTTTATTTATTTTTTTTTTTTTACAAAGATCCATTCGAGTTGCAGTACGTGCGTGCTCGGACACGTAGGAGACGGAACCTTTCCGTCTCAAGTGATCCACGTAAACCGAACACGTTTTCAATCGCCGACACGACGAGACACAGACACACCGTCCGTTCGTGATCGGCGCGAGATTCTTTTACCCCCGCAGCATCTATTGCCTACGTGTCTTGAGCTCAATATAGTATTGCTTATCGTCAAGAATTTCTTCGATACTATATATCGTTCCGAATATATTATCAAAAGCGTATGTAAAACTAGAAAAGAAAAACAACTAAAATGTGTGAAAATATAGGAACAAACTGAAAAATGAATACCAACATTTACAAATATATAAATGCATCTAATGGGTGATGTATATTTTAAATGAATATCGAATAAATACAAGATGAAATTCGATTACAGAATGTACCCTGTGAAAGTGCATTACGATTATTCTCGTCCGAAGGGATGTGATCGTGAGGCTGAGCGAACGAAGCGAACCTTTCAACCGCTTTAAAGCGAGGGACGTGGAAATAGGCGTACTCGGGACACGATGGTGTGTGACGGACGAAACATCGTGTCGAATTCCATAGCATGCCCATGCGATATTTCACATCTGAACGTTCGTTCGCGTTTGTTTTCACGTACCACGCCCTCTTTCCCTCACCCTTCGACTCCTCGCTCTCGTGTATTCGCGCGGTGTATTGTGTTTTCTATTTTTTTTTTTTTCTTATTTTCTCTATTTTATTTATTCGTTTTTGCGCCTCGTCCTCGAGCGAAAACAACGGGGTGAGAAAAGGCGGCGTATGGGCACGTACCGTACGAGGGTAGTAAGAACTTGCATAACCTGGAACGAATATACAACAGTTCGCTATTGAATATCTGAGAAATGGAAATTCAGAGAAAAAGAAAAATATAGGCTGCAGAAGAAGGGAGGACGTGTATATCGCCTTTGCTGTGTTTTACCAAACCATTATTCACTAGCGAAAGGGGCAGGTCTGACCAATCCGAGAATCAGTCAGCTACCCAGCGTGTTCTCTTAACTCTAGTTATATACACTCGTACCACAGAAACGGAAACGAGGTAAGGAACGTCGTGGCACGAAAATTACGAAGCAGCAGCAGCAGCAGCAGCAGCAGCAGCAGTCGTGGATATAGATATAGACAAAGTGAAAAGGTACCGAAGGACTGGGACAAGAAAAATAAAGGAGCTACAAGCTCAGTCTGCCTTCCGCTACGATGGTCTTTCTCGTCTCTCTCGACTCGTCCAGCTGCATGTAACTCATTGAATAACAACCCTCGGGCTTGCACCCAGCACCAACCGGAGCACTGGCACTTTTAGCAGGAAAGCACGAGCGCCGGCTGGTTCGACCCGCCCGCCGATGGCAATCGATTTCTCTTCTGGTCTAGTCTTTCTGACACTCTCTCTCTCTCTCTCTTGCTTCCTCACTGGTAAAGCCAACTCGTTGAATACACTCCGCGTTTCTTTCTCTCTCTCTCGTCGATTCGTTCCTTCTACCTTTTTTGTTTCTCTCGTCGTTCCTCTCAGACCTGCGGCAGTCTCTCAAACTAACCAGCTAGGCTGGGGCATTCCCTTTCGACGATTTTAGCCGTTCTCGGCGCTTTCGCGCGAATGATCCTGAACCTCCCACCCTCGTACTCTGACTATCATCGATGAATAATTTATCGGGTCTCGAAGCGATTGACGTACCTCGTTGATTAAACTCGATTCATGTGGAGTCGATGATGTTAGGCTCCTCGGACCGACTCCACTATTTTTTTTTTCGTTGACTGTAACATTCGTCTCATACATCCCGAGTCAAAGATAGTCAAGTATACATACAGAATTATACAGAATTTATAAAATTGAATTCTGTGATTCTCTTCAGAGGCAGATCTCGCACAATTGAAAACGCGGATTCATCCTCTCGCCACATCCGATACTTTTCTCTGTTTCTTTTCATCCGTGCACTCTGCCTGCTGTGTGTCACTCATTCTCCGTAACTCCTCTCACATCGTTGCTGTTTCCTCACTATCGCCATCGCATCTGGGTCAACCGTTTTCATCTCTTTCGTGCATCCAGCATGCGCACGTTCGCATTTCGACAATGAAACGTCCAGACGTAAAATGTAAGCCGGAAGCGGAAACCAGAACACTCGCACGCCACCCCGCCTCGGCAACGATCCAGAATACAAAACCGGGATTCCATCCACCCGCCAGGCCATGAGCCCATCGGGGGATAGACAGGGCGGTATAGGTACGAACTACCTCTGCCATAGATGGAGAAATAACCAGAGAACGAGCGCTCCGTAGGTCCCGGTGGACGTAGGTCACTACGCGTTGTATGCACTTCGGACCTAAAAATATTTGCAACTCGTTCCACCGGCTTCCTCTTTCTATTTTCCATGTTTTTATCGCCTTCTTTCTCTGTAATATATTCTTATAAAATCCTGACCATACAGACCAGCTTGATTTATAACTTCTGTACCAGAGAAAAGAACGAGAGGCAAAACAAAATGAAGAAATATTCAATCCCAGAGAAGAAACAAGTAAACGCCCTTTGTCCTCTTGCGACAATAAAAAACGAAGATTTCGATGATCGTCATCGATAGGCTAAACGGTCTGCAGTGGTATTCTGTTCTGATCGCGCTAAACTTGATTTAACATATTAAATATGGGAACAAATCAAGTTATTTACATTTTCAGAAATTTGAATAGAAAATTTTGATTATTATTGACTATATATTTCTCGACTAGAATTTCATTCCAAGCAATATCCTATTCAATCGGGGATTGCGAAATCTGATACGTCTACCCTACGTCGCACTGCAATAAATTTTCCGGTATATGACAAAGATATACGTATACTATCAGGATAAAACTGGTACGGTTAGACGAGATGATATTTCCCGCAGCTACTCTCATCTTCCGAGTCCGGGAATTGAGGAATAGCTATATAGTTGGTTGGTATATCTCGGTCGCCGGAGAATGCAGAGCAGTGTGAGGAAGCGAGGATCGAGATGGAAGTGAGATCGAATCGAGTCTGGCCAGAGGTCGTTTGCCTTCGGCAGATATCTCGCCTCGCACAGATCCCCAATAGATATTCTCTCACCTCACACATCTCTATCGTCTTCCGGAGTGAATGGTCGCATGGAATTCCCTGTAGCGGAGCGTTCTCGATAGATGCGCTCTCCGGCCAAAATTCAATCCCCGAGTTTACGCAACACGCGAAAATAGCGAAACGATTTCATCGTCACGCGATGACCAAATGTACCCAACGACTATCGCACCCTGTCAATCTTCGGGTTGTAAGACGTTGGTCTCCAGTACGTGAAACTTGATCCCCTTCGTCTCGCCCCATTTGACCGAGGTGTGTTTTCTCGACTGACTCTCGTTCCAGTCGCTGGGGGAGGAACGAGAGTAGCAGCAGGCTTTCTCCTTGTCGGAATTCTGCTATTCCCCGGATACTTGGGGAAAACCGGAAGATAAGACGACGAGAGAAAAGGACTCGATCAAGTTCACAGTAGAAAGCCACAAGAGAAGCCAACGAGACAAAATAGAAGAGGAACTCACCGAGTACAACTATATTCTCGCACTCCCAACAGACACGTTATGAACTACGAGCAGTGGAAGATATTATTGCTACTACGAATTTGCTGCAATGCTTCAATTCCTCGCCAAACACAGGGCGAGTTATAAATAACTTTGTAATGTAAACTTTCCGACAATTTTCCTTAATCAAAAATTACTCGAAACGTTGCTTTATAACGTATTTAGTCATTGTCCATTTATATTTATATTAATTGAATTTTAGTTCATTTAGAACATGCGTTTTTCTTGTATGACGTTACGACGTGAAACAAGTGACAGTATTCAAGTGCAAGACTACGTCACGCGGCGCAACACCAAATTAGTAGACAGTCACTTCTGTACGACCAAGAGGCTTGTACCTGCGTCCAAGTGCCACCCCAGACTGCAAACCCTGCCTTCCTAGAAGCCTTCTAGACGTCACTCCGTTTTTAGCCATACCCGTACAGTATTGTCTATTCCTTTTGTCATTCTTCTCTTTCCCTGTCAGTCTCGGATATC
This sequence comes from Odontocolon sp. PSUC_FEM 10030002, assembly GCA_018906895.1. Classification (NCBI taxonomy): domain Eukaryota; kingdom Metazoa; phylum Arthropoda; class Insecta; order Hymenoptera; family Ichneumonidae; genus Odontocolon; species Odontocolon sp. PSUC_FEM 10030002. The sequence goes on from JABMBT010018522.1 coordinate 11,368, forward strand.
TCATCAAAAGCGCTTGAAATGTTCAACGAGTCGTTATAACCTTGCAATTTCAGAGATAAGTAAACTCGTCGTAACTAAATATTCAGAAGTCTCTTAAACTCGATAAACTGTTAGTTCAATTGCATTTGTGTAATGGAAAGTAAACGTCCAATAGACCGAAGGTAGAAAATCGAAAGTGGGCTTTTACTCCTTACTTACTTAGGTATTCCAGCGGAAATGGTCGGACTCATCCTGACTCTGGAAATTTTTCGTGGACTCGGATCCCTTCGTGCCTTCGTGCAACTTTAGATCGATCTTGCCAGGTGACTCTGCACTCGCACGAGTAGGCCTTGTAAAATATTGATATGGCACAAGTCTGAGGTATCCGAGCGTCGAGGGAACCCGGAAAACTCGGTGAGTCTTGGTTGCCGTTGGTGCTCTTGCTTTCGGTGCTTCTGATTCTACTGCTGCTCAAACCAGAAAGCCACTGGATCCGGAAAACTCCGTGGTAGCGACGTATGTAGATGCAATAAGCCATGAGGAGAACTAGAAAGTAGTCTGAATATTTTATGACTTGACTCTCCACTCGCTCGTACTTGTTTTCTCACTCTTACCTTTGTCCCCTTGCCCCACTTTTATCGCTTCGTCTCGATCTCAATTTCTACTGCTATATGTGAGTTTCCAACAGTGTGATCGCGCAGACTGAGCTTCCACGTCGAACAATGCACACAAGAGATATGGAAACAGAAAATTGCATGAACGAAGGAGCAGGACCAAAGAAAAAAAATTGACAGACAGAAAATACACCATGAATTTTACAATGATAGAGTGTATACATAGAAATGGATGCATCTTCGGTGCAGATTTATATTCCTCATTTTGGAACGGAATAAAGCCAAGGCTACTCAAATTTTCATCATGTTATGTATCGCTGGTTTTCGATCTGACTTGAAAAGCAGGAGTGAAGTGGAGTGAGAAGGTACTTGAAAATTTTCAAACCAAGAAATGAGCGTTAAAAATGATGAGCGAAGAATCGCTAAAGACCGAGAAAAGACCTTGCAACTTTGATACCATAGAGTAGGCAGAAAAACTTGAATTTAAATGGCAGGTGGAAAAAGAGGAAGATAAAAAGTGATAAGTTGACGTGGTGGTGGTGGTGGTGGTAGCGGTGGAGGTCTCCATTTCGTACGAGTTCTTGTCGTCTTTTTACCACTCTCGATAGTATAATCATATTCGTTTTCTTTTCATGAGAACGATCGCGAGGTAAAGGTTGAGGGAAAATGTCACGACGGAGGAATGTCGCATTACAAATGCCTGCGACCGTTGGTTTTCTCGCTCGTTTTCGTTCTCGAGAGGTGCGCACATCGTGTCTGTTACCCTCTGGCAACTGGCAATAGCCACACCGTCTGCGTGCTCTTTCCACCCCGCGGTAATTAATGGACGACAAAGGTAGCTTCATTTAATCATTTTATTAATTACGGAGAAACGCTGCGGCGTCCGGCAACGTAATAGCCGACCTCGTAGCAGCTCCCGCCCAGCAGATTGTAAATCATTGCGAGAGGCGTGGGCGTACAAACTTTAGCCCTTTTTCCCCATCAAGACGAATGAGACATACCCAGAAATATCGAAGGAAAAAAATAAAACGAATATCGGTTAACGAGAGTGAAAAATATATTATTTCTAACTTTATTCGTTGATTCCATGACGGGGATTCTTTTACACGAAACATATTCTAGTTCGTGAAAAACGAGAAAACCTACAAAAAGACAAATATGTATAACGATTTATGAATCGCATGTTTTATTTTCGTCTTATTTATGCAATGCTGCGAGTACAAGAGCGAGAAATAATCGAAAAATTTGTAGTTGAAAGTGTCCGAATAAACTGAAATATATGGACCGCTATGTCAAAAGGAATTTATATCGATAAGATTGTAAAGGGGAACGAAAAATGTTCCCGTTGATGTCACCTTATATGACAAAACGCGATACTCGTGTGTAGACTGCCTTCTTTATTTATTTCTTTACATTTTTTTCCTTTTTTACTCCGGCACTTGCACACACATCGATACACGAATGTGCAACGTTCTCGTGCCGAGACCGAAATAAACAATTCCTATACGTAAAGCGATGCCCGTTTTATCTATAGCTTCTACCACCACGAGGCCTGTATGCACGCGACTTCAGACCTGAATAATAGAATATTCTAACGGAAAATATTTGCCATTGAGTCGGAGGTGATGTAGGGGTGAGGCAGGGACAGGGTGACGTTGAAGGAAATAAAGGGATGACGGAAGGGGAAACGGCGGGTCAAGTAAAAACGGTTCGAGTCTCGGCAGACAACCAACCACTATGCAAGTATTTCCTGATCCGAAGAACCAGAACTCAATGCGCTTCGGTGTCTCACGAAGTTCAATCTCGGGATTCGATTATTAGTTGACTTCGCGACAACTCCCCCATTCGTTACATATATATATATATTCTTTCTGCTGTCTTCTGCTCTCTTAAAACTTTACAGTTCGCCAGAATCGTCGCGTAGCACGGAAGGGTGAACCACCCCTGTAAAACGTACTTGGCGACGACGAACGAGAATTCGCGATGACGTAAATTTTTTTTGGCGCCTCAAATCCGAGCCAGCTTCTGACTTGTCGTATTTTACAAATTACTTTGCGAGATTCTTCGACAAGTAACATGGTAAAAGCACCAGTTGGCAGCCTTTTAAAGCATACGAAATTACAGTAGTCTGCCATGATTTCCTATCTTTTTCCGTCTCGTATAACGTTTACTGTGCGGAGACTGGTGTCTAATGGAAAGAGTTGCCAATAGGTGCTGTAGCTGCGATATCTCGCTAGTAAAAGAAAAACCTAAATTATAAAAAATCTAAAATATATACTAGTAGTAGTAACGAATCGTTTCAATCGTTACTACGTGCATACTTAAGTTTTCTTTATGATATTTCCGTCTCTCTGACTCATTCTCCGCAGTTATGCTAGCTTCGTTAAACAGCCTGAGACCGAAACAGGGTATGCGTTACTGGTGTGGCATTAACATGCTCGGAACAAGTGTGACACGATGAGGAATGAAGGAAAAGAGAGAAAGAGAAGTTGAGCACATACCGAATCCCAAATGACCCGGAGCCCCGAGGCAACCCGCAGCAACCCGCACCAGTGCAGAGCAGAGCCGCAGCCGGCGAGGCATACGAATGAGCGCAGATTATCTTTCACAGGATAAAAAAGCACACGCGAGGGAGTAGAAGAAGCTCGGCGTGGCACCGGGTTCCGGAGTCGCGCGTTCCTTCCCCCACCCCATTCGGCAAATTTCATCCTCCGAATATCAGCTTGCGCAGAACTTTTGCGCGAGCGTGCATCGTGAAACGAACCAACGCAGCATTACCTCACGCGTACTACACGCTGCACATTCATTCGGAGAGATTCCGGATACAGAGGGCAAAGCGTGCCAGATGTACAAGTATTTCTGGTTTCGAATCCCTGCAAGCTGTTTGCTTCGAAACGAACAATTTGAGATGCTGAAATAATGTTGGGATTATGGAAAGAAAATGAAGAAAAATGTTGTTCATGTTAAAAGAAAGACGTCGTCGAATTGAGGAGAAAAAAATAGAGATGTTACTATTATTATTATTATTATTATCAGTTTTGAACCGTTGCGATTCAGTCGTAACGAGGGCAAGAAAACGAGTGCGAAGATTGAAGAAGATTCAAAAGCCTTTTTACCAAAGCGAACAATGAGTAAGAGGTATACATAGAACTTTCGATTAAAAAACGATCCGAAGGATGATTTACCGTCGACCTAAATTGAATCGCTAATCTAAGTTTGAGAACTTCCGGTAAAGAGAAGATAGAGGAGTGAGGTAAACCGGAGGATGGTGAATTATGACCGAGGAAAATAAATGTCATCGACCGAGACCGTCCGGTTGGCGAGAGACCGGTAGTTCTCGGCTCTTCTCTTCCCTCTCTCAATTTTCGAACAACCGAACTTTCATTCGGGTTCTGGGGTATCGCAGGGCGCTCGCCTCGAGAAACCGAATACATAAAGTCGCGAGAGAGGTTCGACGGGCGTAGCGAAGTTTCGCTTCACGGAAGGAATGTCCGTGTAACGGACGTTGCATTTCCTAGATATACCTTTATTGTATATTATTACATATCTGTATATAATCTCCTGTAAGCCAGACACGATAAAAATATTGGACAGAATAATAATCTGCTCGATGTTGCAGCCCCAGTTCTGAACCCCCCTACCCATATATCCCCATATTTCGGTATATGATGCTACATCGCTCACTATATTGTGATATATAGTGAGCGATGGAACATGCAGCCGCATCCAATTACGTCTTTTGAACAATGCCTTTGGATTAATGAAATATTTATTGGAAATTCCTGATGGAATTTTCAATAAATAAAATAATTGTCAATAACAAAAAATTTCAACAATATCGGAGGTACAGTTACCGAGGTAACCGAACAAGAAGAATCTGCAGTCGGATAGCCTATTCTTTTACATTGGTACAAATTAACGACGTATCCCATTGTTTATTGAAAGCCAGCATGCTTGTTCGTAATAAATACCTTTGTATTGATCTGATGGACGAATGTCAAGAAATTATACTGTATAGGGGAAAAAAAAATTAAGGAGTGCTGGCCGTCAACAGAAACAGGGTTACCCGCTACCTCTTTAACCACTGAAACGAGCTTCGGAGATGTGCGCGAAACGAGAGTTTTATTAACTATCAAGCGGCCATCAGCCACCTCGTATACTCTCACCGCAATAATATTATATTGGCTACTGAAATATTTACAGCTTGGCTCCTTTCACAACTCGTGCTAAGCACGTCCGATCGATTCATTATGTCATCGTTATAGTACCATCGGCTTTACTGATACCCGAAGAAACGGGGTAAACACATTTTATACCTACCTACAATTCCATTCGACTCGCACTCGTTCCCATATTATACAGTCGCTTTTCTTGTTCCCTTTCAAATTTCATCAGACATCGGTACAAGGCAATAACTTTTATCAGTTTTCGTCGACGTGTGATCTTACGTATATACGATTATTTTCTTTTCTCGCTTTCGTAGGCAGTTTCCACACTATTTTCATTGTCGTTGGGGCTTACAGGGTTTTACCCGTAGGACGATTCAAAAAAATTAAGTGGATCCAGCAGTGGGCAAGCCGGACGAAAGTGCTGTGAGAAAATGGAAAAGGAAAATGAGAGCGAGAGAGGGCGAAAGATAGAAGGTAAAAAATTAATTATTTCGCCGGTAAAGCGGGTGCTGGTAGATAGGGCGTCTCTAAACGCGGGCGGAAAGTAATTTTCAATGAAACGCTGCCTTCCGGAGCTCGGGGAACTTTCATACCCTACTGCGGGCCACCAACCCCGGTTTGAGGGTGGGGAGTTCTTGGGTTACCGAGTTAAAACTTAAAAATTCATTAGCGGAGACTCTTCCGAGGCCCCTCTGGGTACGGAGGAATCTCGTACGCCTTTCCTGATGGCTCCTCGTTCTAGGTCCACCGCAATATAAGGCTCTCACTGTAAACGGAAGCGGCAGTCGGCGTGCAACCTGCGCGTAACGCCGAAAATCTATATCTACCATTTTCGCATTAGTACTAATTTATCGGTGTCAAAGGCTCGACCGGTTACAGATAAATTTTTCGAATAACCGGAATTCTTATTTCACACCATCGTAACTTGTGAACTTGCGGAATTTATTTTTCTGGCGTACAGAAAAAAAAAAATCTTTTAATTAAAGGAATATCGAGATAAAGAAAAGCGACTTGCAAATTGAAATTGAGCGACTTGCAATTCAATTTTTCATGACGGACGCTTCACAAGGTATTTCGTGTATGACGAATCATTTATTTTAAGTTATGTAACTTTTGTAATTCAGTGGTGTCAGTAAGAATAATGATTAAACAAAACATTTTAGCGTTTTCTTAGAATGAAATTTCATTTTCGGTAAAAACCCTACGTAACGGGTGAAACAGCAGGGAAACATAGTTTTCTCGCAAAAGGCACGAGTGCCACGGAGTCCTCCAGGAGACTGAAGACGGAAAACTTTTCGCCCGGTAAAACGTAGTGTGTAGTAACTCGCATTTAACCGTCGTATTTCGCACCGTATAGCCCTTTCAACCTACCGCGAAGAAAACTTTTCTACCATCTACTTGCTCGCTCGGTCCGACAGGCGCTGAAATTCGGCTTCGTCTTTTCCGCCCTGTGTGCCTCGACTTACACTCCTCACCCTAAGAAATACTCAGTAGCAGAAGCTCGAGAAAAATATTAGTTTCCACGCGACCGCGAATTAGCAATTAGGATAGCAACGAAAACTTTTCCTCTTTTTTAGACGAGGTATGAAAAAGAATCGAGATCCGTTCGAAGAGTCTACCTGACGTAGATTCTACTTTATCACGGATGCTTTTTTTTTTGTGATTCAAAGAATCACAATGCTACCGTTCATTATCTTTGGAATGTACGAGGGGCTATGTAGAACTTTTGAGTTGTAATTTTAACACAACTTTTTTTTTACAGGGAAGTCAATATTTGATTAATTATATGCCTATGGATCAGCAACTATGAATTTTCATCGACGCCTCTATCCTATATCGAACGAATTCCGATAGGGGTTGTGAAACTGCTGGATGCCGCCAGAAGTAGCCGTCGAAGCGTCACCGTACGAAACGCGGTGCGCGTCCGATTTAATTACGATATTATCCCAACCGAGATAACCCCCAGTTGTGCACCATCGTCGCCGCTAGTTTTAGCTCTATATATATCTGCGGCCGCCACTCTCGCACCCGTTATCGGCGCTAAGTGCCATGATTCGCCTAATGGCTGTTCTCGGTGCAAGATTAGAGGGTTACCCGGGTCAACTCGCACTCTCCAGAGAGAGAGTCCGTGCACGTTGCTCGGCTTATCGTCATGTACGATTCCTGACTCAAAGCCCATCAGCTAGTTTGCTACCAACCGTTTCCGTTATTCCGACGTCTGCCAATCACGTAATTCTCATCCACACGGTAATTCATCGCTGCTATACTTTGTCACACAGTGATTCGAGGATTTGGGTAACTAAAGCAAACGGAAAAAATAATTCTTTCGGGTCACGTGCGACATAGATAAAAAAAAAATGTTTCCCAAAAATACTCGTCAGTCATCACGTACACTGACAATTTAAACAAAAGAAGAAATAAACTTCCCTGCTTCTACTTCCCTGCCATGTTCACCTACATTGCGAATAACAAAAAAAATTGTAATTACAGAAGGCGAAACAAAGAAAAAGGGTCAAAGTTACGAGGAGGGCTTGCTACATTTTTTAAAATGTAGTTTTATATGCCAGGTAGAATGTATTCACATCTAAACAGTATACAGGGTTGGTGTGTAAGTGAATGCGAAAACTGTGTAAAAGAGGTGAAAAAGGATACGCGAAAAGGCGCGAACGTGTACAGAGCCGATTCACTGCTTCTCATATGAGACATTCTCATGCAAAAATACTACCAAGTCGACTACAATGTCGCGTGGTGGTGGCGAGAAACAATTCGCCACGCTCTGGCTTTGGCGTCGCGAGTTCACCCGGCGTCACTCTCCCCTCCTTCCTCGTCGTACGTTTCCGTTCAGCCCCTTTTCACCCCCGTGGACGGAAGTCTGGTCCCGCGCTAGTGCCGTTCCGCTCGTAAAGGAAGCAAAGGGGGTGCTGGAAAAACCGTCCTGGGTTCCACGACTGAATGGTTCTAGCTAGCTGGGGTTGTTAACTCACGTTTCCAGCAGCGGACGTAAACCTTCATCCCCTTCGCCCCTTCGCCCCTTCGCCCCTTCGCCGCTACCCCGCCGAGAGAGTGAGTGAGAAGTATGTTGGCAAGTACCAGGAGCATCGTCGATCAAAGTTTGGGATGCGAGTGAAAGAGTGAGGCAGACGTACTGGAGAAAGGGTCAACTTCTGAATCGAGTAGCAAATTCTCAACTTACCGCTATTAAACTGGGTTCGTGTAATATTGATATTTTTAACGTTGATCAACGTTTTTCCTCCATATTGATTTTTTCACTGGACACTCTTGCATCTCTGACGAATGGAAGCAGACATTCCTTCACCTCTGTCAACTGCATGCGTACATGCGTATTTCGCTTCATTTGCAGGAGGAATGGTGACATGGTTAACTATTCCGGCACAAAAAATGCCTAATGACGAAAGCACGAGTTACCAACTCACCCGGCTCGATGAGGGGTGCCTAGTTACAGCGAACTCTGAACACACACACAACTAGTCTCCATAGAAGGAAAATCTTGATAATCGCATGAAACAGTTCGTTAAAATAAGACTCCCGAGAATCCGAATAAAATAAATGTTCCGGAGACATTACTACGAATTAAAGCAGGTTAAATAAGTAATCGCGATTTTTATCCGGTGCAACATGAAACAATTAAAACCGTCTTTTCAAGTGCCTATTATTAAATTGTGGAGATTTCGAATAAAATTAATGTTCCAAGAAGAAACCAGCGAATAAAGACAAATGAAATAGTAAATCGGTGATTCAAAGCCTGTGCAGGTACAGCAGAGTAGTATTGAGTTCGCTGTGTGCTAGAACGGCTTCTGCTGGTGAAGATGGAAAACGTAAGTGGCTCGGACGTTTCCGGCTGCGAATTTATCGCTGTGCAGCAGTCGTAAAGCAAGCTTGCCGGCGTTTACAGACACACATAGATATATTCGAACGCGAGCGTGAAACACAGTGAGAAGGTACACCGGACGAACAAGAGGAGAAACTCGATCGTTGGACCTCACGGCTTCGCTTGCACGCCAGAAGTTATCAACCAGGCTAAATTCACAGAGCGATCGAGTCCTGTCGCATCTCTCGGTTTCACTCCTCTATACTCCTCTGGTGTCTAGCGAGCTTGTGAGTCGCCTTGACGACGAGGCGTATAGAAAGCGCACCGGTAACTCGTGGTAACCGGTCGAAGCTGCGGAACATACATTCGACACATACGGGGTTGAAGCGAGTATTAAGGGGATGCTTCGTTGTTGGACTGTGCACTCGGAACAGCTCTATTTGAACCAACTCGCAGAAGGAACAGAGCGATGCTTACATTGAGGGCGTTCAAGCGTATTTCGGTATATTGTAAATCTCATGCAGCTGGGACGATCTATAACAGTGTTTGTTCCATACGTAACCTACACAGGAGCACTCTTTTCGGATGGACGACTCTTCTGGCTCGATTTTTCCATTTCACTCTGTAGGTAATACATGCTTATATTTACCATGGACGAGTAGATGCAAGGTATACATCTACAAGCAGCACGAACTATAATCATGGACAAGATTTCGCTTCATGTCATATTGTTGTCATAATGCAGTTGAAACAAAACCAGCACGATTAACAAATAAACTATTTTTTTCATTTTCCCTTCTCGGTTGCATTATTTCGTAGCATATAAAGCAGTGAATGAATATTATATAAAAGTCAAAAGTCGTAGTCGCGTGAGTAAAACAATTCTTAGTTAATAGTTGACTGGGACGGACTGGGTAGGTGGAAGGTGGAAGGTGAGGTGGAGAAAATGTAGTTATGTCAGTATGCATGTCCGTGACATGGACACGCAGTCACGTCACATTGACGGATGGACAAAAAAAAAGCGATAGCAAACAGTATCCCGGGTAGAACGATCGAGGTACGTCGAGAAATCGAATGGAAAATATGTAAAATTCCATTTTCTCGATGAACCTTTCATTTTTTTCCGGAACAAAAAGCACGAACTACCTGTCCGTTATTTCACATAGATCCTTTAAATATCCGGTATTTTAAATCAAACCTTTTAAATATAATTCTCTCTACTGATCGTTATAACATTCTCCGAAAATAATCCTCCGTAATCTGACTCTTGTACCTACCGTTCTATTTCCACGGTAGCGCGGATTTTTCTAGTTACGCATTCATCGCTCGTTTGCGTATTCCAAGTATACAATACTTTTCGTATGCCCATTAGTTCCGGTCAGTAGAAATCAGACCCGGCTCTGGACCGACCTGCTTTGGCTCGCTTAACCCCGGAAATCCCACGATATAAACTCGTGTGGGAAAAAACATTTCTAAGCCGGCTCAGCTCTTTCACGGTGTCCTCTCATTCTCTCTCTCTTTCATTCTAACTAATAAAAAGAATTTCCAACGGTTATTACCAACAATTGGTGATGTATACTTTTAATAATCATAGCTGTGATTGTAAAATACCGTTTGTCGTATATATTACCCACGGCCGAGAATACGAACTACTTAGCTCCATGAGTGTCGAAAATATAAATTATTATTGCTCTCACATTGAACAGGCTGTATCCAAAACTGCACTGTCGACATAACCAATGGCTCTGTACTATATTTATACGAAAAGTTTCCGTTTGGTGCTTTACAATCCATACATTTTCAGAGAGAAACGGAGATAGAAGGACGTGAGAGCAGTGGGTGGCCAGAGGGCGCTTTATCGCTAGCTCGGCCATGACTTTTCGCCACTGCTACACATCGCCCACGGGGACTCTTTGTTTTTCCAACGACGAGAGACCACCTATCTCTCGCACTTGTTTTTCTTCTCTGTTTCTGTCGTTCGCACCGATACTTGCCTCCACCGGCACGTTATTCGTTGTGCCGTCCTCTTTTTCACTCTTTTCTAGCTGGCAACTGTTTCGGGCTGCACTTAAGGGCTGCGGAGAAAACTTTTCTGGAGGTAAAGTATCGCATCGCGACGCTTCGGCATTGGTTTTCGCGTATCGGCTGCGGCGACCGGCTTCGATCTAGTCTTTTCGTATAAAAGAACCAACGAAAAGAACGATTAGTGGGTGGGATTTCTCTTTCACCGCCGTTTTAACTTTGCGGCGGGCTGTGGTCGAGAATGCGAACTGGCTCTGCCTCGAGATGTCGGGAAATTTTTTGACCAATAACGACCAACCGGGACGGGAAATGTTGACGATACAAGCTGGGACAATAATTGTGCGGTTGTAAGGAGGTGTGGTCGACGACCATATTTTAAGTCAGACACAGGAACGACGGTACAAGTAGTAGCTGCGAGAATAGGGGACGACATGAGGCGGACGTGGAGGACACCGAGCATCTACGCCACCCGTTGCGCATCCCCGAGACAGACCCACGGTCTCTTTCTTGTAAACTGTTTTCCTAAAAATTTATCGAATATAGCGTCGCCAGAAATATAAAAATACTCTGTTAAAATATCTCGCAATTTATATTTCAAAGCATCTGTTAAATATCATTTTATCGGCCAAATGTATTCGTGTAAAAGTGTAAGAGAGAGGGAGAGAAATACTCCCTCTTTAGTTTACATAACAGCGAATCATATTCGCACGTCTCTTAAAGCGCCTACAGGTACTTCTCTGCAGAGTGCACTGAATATTAAATATCAGAAGGCAGTTTGTACGAATGTATAAGCGGAAACGAGTGAATGAAGAAAAAGCGGCAAGGAACGAGGAACTCTGCGGGGTGTATCGCAGAGTTCATAACCCTCACTCTTGCCTCCTTTTTTCTGAACCTAACAACCCCTGCTTTTTCTCTTCCTCTTTCTTCATATTTCTACTCTTCGCAGACCGCACTGCGCTACAACAACACCAACCAAGAGTGTATACAACGTCGTAAGGGTGGCGATGGGAATGTATCGGAGTTTGTCCGCGCGCGGCGCTTCTCTTTGGTAAGGGTTGTAAACGAAACGGGAAACAAGATACACCCTCTTCCTGTCGTCTCCCTTGTCGTATGTCGCTGTTGCAGCCTCGTCGTGTGCCGATGGTATTTTCCGTGTCTACGTTCGTACATTCGCAGCCCCTCCACGAGAGATACTATATACAATAGAATATTATACGATATATATGTATATATGCATTGGTGTCTGCTGCTACCAGAAACCTTCGATCTCGCGAGCTCGCGCTGAAATAAGATGTATAACGTACAGTTCGTATCGTGCGTAATGCCTCGGATATAAAGACGCCGATACTACAAATATCCCTCGTCTTTATGTATTTTTCATTTCCATCGCAGAAAAGTTTCTCACATCCTTTCGTTCATCCTGTCGAGCCCTCCGCGGCTCATTGTCACATCCCACCAACATTACCTGCACTAAAGCCTCAACGTGACAAAACATCCCCGCCCCCC
>JABMBT010018633.1:0-15056 GCA_018906895.1 Odontocolon sp. PSUC_FEM 10030002
CTATATATTTTCTATATGATATATTGCATTTGATCGTTCGATTTTTATGGGGGTAGAGTAGAGTATAGCAGAGTATATTTGCCTAGAGAAGATCCCCGAGTGTTTATCATTCGAAGTTGGGGATCCCGAGAGCCTAGACTTGAGAGCTCGGAGTAAGGTGGATTAGGGCTGCACCCGGTACTGACCAGAAGCTCTCGAGAGAGTAGATATAGACACAGTGGAATGAGAAAAGAGGACATAGTGAACGGAAAACGGGAAATGGGTAAGTGGATTGATTCCACCGACTCGGTACGTGCGGACTTTTTTATCAGTTCCCTTCTAAGCTCAGAGACCAGTGACCCTAGGGTCGAAAAGCCCTTTTCCGGAATTCGACATGTGGTTTCCCCGTGTGTTTTGTCACCCCAAGAATTATTTGCTTGAAAGCAATACAATTTCACTCGTATCAAGAAAATTACATTCTTGTCTGAACACCCAGCAACAAATTTATTCGATTTCAATCTAATTTTATCATTTTATCAAAGATCGTTGGGAACCTTTAATGACTTAACTTTTCACTTAGGAAAAGAATGTATAACTATGAAAACATTTTTTATTATAATTCTTTTTTTTAATTGCTTTGAAACATAAACTTATAAAAGCTAGGATCGATTTTTAATGTATTTGATAATTTAATGTAAATGGAAAATTCTTCGGGTAAATCGCAGGAGTATGTTTCGCGTACAGTTTACAGTTTAGCGTACTCTATGTGCTCTGCTCTGTACACGTTCGACCACAATCTATTTTGCGCGAGAGGCTTCATCCTCCGATGAAGGGGTGCCCGACTCTCGCTGGTCTGGTCGCGGTCAGGAAAATAATTTTCCACAAAAGTTGATTATCTGGGTTCGCACGGGGGTAGACCAATGTGACTTTGCGTGGCGTGTGGCGACTCTACCTCACCCTTCGTTACTTGGGGGATCAAGTGAAAATTGGTGGCTTCTCTATCCATATGTTCCATGTTCTCCAACCTAGTCGACCGAAGCCGTTCGTTTCCCTCAGGACTATGTAGCGAGCGAACTATAGTCCGACGGAGTTGGAATGACAGGAAATAGAGAAAAGAGAAAAAAGTCTGAAATTTTCAGAACGTTTTGCAAAGGAACAGAGAGCTCAAAGGACACATTAGCAGCTTAGTAATCATTCAATTTTTGTCAGATTTTGAATTTGGGTTGCTTTGAGTTTTCAGTTACTTGACGAAGCAAACCAAATTTGTTCGACACAGGTCATAAAATTGCATTGTAGAAAAATGCTTACCGTACCCTACTGTACCCTACTTTACTTTAATGAAGGAATTCTTACAGTAGTTCGTCTTTATGCAGAAAATTCGGACGAAAAAGTTTCAGGGTAAAAAGAACTCTTTAATCATTATGGAACTCTGTTGATGTATTTCGGAACTCTTTCGACTTCATCAGGAAACAAGTATAAAGACTCCCTGGTTACCAATTCAAAGATAATCCTTCACACGTGGCACGATTTCTCTGAACGAGTACAGTGTACGGACTTTCCTGGAAGAGAGAAGGAGCCAGGATCGCTTCGGACGTCGGTGGCGGACGTATTCCACCCTGGGGAGCCTTTTCGTTCATTAACCGTGGAAGCTTGCGAGACAGGCAGAGGTAGGAATAGGTACATGGGATGGGGGTGAAAAGTGGCTCGGTGCCCGAGCTACTTCTGGTAAGAAACGAGAAGGCGAAGCCCAGCCTCTTCCGCTTATTGCTCTCCAGTGCCATTCGCTCTTATTCCCTTCAGCCTTTACCACTATGACTTGGTAGGACTCCATGCGTTTCCTCATTTCTTAGTTTTTTATTATTTTCAAAGAAACGAAGCGCTCGGTCGCTTCGTAGAAATCGACATGTACGAATCGTATATGTTCTATACGAGAATACTCGGTTGGTTGGTTAGTCGGTTGGAGAAGGTTGGAGAGAAAGAGGAAGCTGTATGACGCAAAATTGTGGTGAGCCCTGGGAAACCGTAAGTAGCCATAAATTTCGAACGGTTAATATACTGGCACTGGTGCACCAGCAGTAGCAGCAGCAGGAACAGGCGGGTATCGCGATGGTAAAAGGGGTTGGAAAGGGGACAGAGGGTGCGCTCACCCACCGCCGCAACTGGACGCTCAGGGGGTTGCTGATGGTGGTAGAGCTTCGAGGGAGGATTATGTGTGGTACCGAAAGAGTAAGTAGAGGCGAAATTCAGGGAGAACCGAAAGAGGGCAATGAGAGAAAGAGAGAGTCGCGGAACACAACGGAACTCTGCGATTTTAAGGGGGGGTGCGTTATTTCGAGGCCGAAATTAATTTCCTGAAGAGGACCACGCTGTTCAGACTTTTCCTACACTCCCCTTTTTCCTACTACTTCGCTTCCCCGCCATACCAACTCTTCAACGACACAGTTAAAACCACGCGCTTCGCCGCAGCAATGACCGAATACCTTTTTTGCGCATTGCCGCGAATAAACTTTCAGCATGGCACTCGACTGTGCAAATAAAACGTTCGGTTATACAAAAACGCAAATATATATGTATATGTATATACGTTCGTGGTGTATATGTAAAATGTTCGAATAATGGTCGAGTTGAAGAGGGTAGTCCGTGTGATAAGGAAAACGGGTTGGACACATTACGTAACACACGCGGTTCGTGCGGTATTTCAACCAGCCAGCCCGTTCTAGCATTTCGACCGAATTTTTTTTTCATTAACCCCTTTTCTCATTCCCTCGTGACTTTTCGCATTTTTCTTTTTTTTCACCCTCGTCTCTCGACTCTCCATGAAATCGGACTGCAGTATCTTCTTGAGTTCGGTGTAACCTTATGGCTTTCTTGTACTTTAACGTTTTTCCTCTCTACCTTATTCCGAGAATCTTGAAGAAAAATTCTTGAAGCTTCTCATTCTGAGGGTTGAAATAACAGCGCGAGGGAAGAAGGTCTAGTGCTACTGTTGCTGGAAAAGAAATCTCTGAAGAAGAGAATGAACGCTGGGGGTCCTGCTATATTTCCCCGAGAAAACCGGGAGACTAATAACGAAGTTTCCCCGCGAGAGGAATAAAGCAAGAAATGTTAAGCCAGGCGACTTCCTGCAGCAGGAGCAACACCGGCCTGTGAAGCTTCATTAGAGGATGATGGAACTGCAGCAACGGGTGTTCGTTCAACGCAGATCGCGACTCTCAAACCGAAAGTTCGTTTCAACACTTGGGAATAAAGGTTTTTTTGCTGGCACCATCGGTCACTTGAACTGTAAGTTCGAGAAGATACACAGCATTATACAATTAAATTAGATTCGTGGGGCGATAAGAACGCCTGGAGCGACTTAGTATCGCGTGCAGAAGCTAAAAGCAAAGGGCGGTAACTAGCAATTCAATAAACGAGTGGTGTGTCGCACGACAGCGTAAAAAAACCGTCACGCGTGACCTCGAGGTCTCTGGAGGCTCCGGTTCCGAAATTCTGATGTTTCCTTCATCTGGTACGAAACTTTTCTAGTCGCTCCATCAACCAGAATGAGTGCACGTATCTCTCGTCGTTGGGATACTTAATCAACTCTTAGTTTCCTAGAGTGTAGCAAGAACGAGCTCTCGTCTTGCTTTAACCTCCGAAACTCGATGCTCTCCTGGCCATTATGCGAAGGTAGCGTCGTAAACAGGTGAACTACACTGTACACCGTATGTGCAGAGTTCAACGCTCGTATACTTAAACTTGTGTACTATATATAATGGATGCAGTATCACGATTAACCGTTAGTGCGAGCCGACAAAAGTTTCTGAATGCGACAGAGCAGGGGGTTGAATTTGCCGCTACAAGATGTGGCTAGGGAATGGATAAGGTGGTATGTTAGGCTGCGATTTACTGACGTACGTCATGGTCGAACTAGGAAGAGAAAGTAATGAAGTATCTTCATCCTTCCTTTTTCCTTCATCCTTCCTCCTGCAACGAACATCGCAACAACAATGTTCACCATCAGTTCTTGCTCCCTCATTTCGTCGAAACCGAGGTACTAGGATTCGTTGTTTTACTCTTACGCTTCTTCCTCTTAGGAAGTCCGCTCGTGCGCTACCGGGAACAATAAAAAATAAATAAAACGTGACGAGGGTTAGTGGAAACAAGATCGTGGGGGATGGGGTATGACGTATCCACGCAACTCGTTAAACTAAGTCGTGCTGAAATCGTGTAGAGATGGTAAGGGAGTGGAAGTGAAGATAACAAGAAAGACGTAGCCGATGGCTCGTCGTAGGATCTCATCGACCTGCGGACTTGGCTAAAGGAGCCAAGTCAAACACCATCTACGGGGAGGGACCGTAACCGAACCAGTTTTGAAGTTGAGATGGATTCCCTCTTCGTCGTCATTTTCATCCATGCCCGGACTTTGGGACGTTTATCCAAGGAAACCACATCGCCTCTTTCATCTATGCGAATTTGAGGCTCATTTTGATCTGCGCCCAGGTTTATGGTCTGATGATGAAAGCTTCGGTATGTCATACAAGAAATACGAGGAAAGCTCCTGCTCTCAATGAGGATCGTGGTTCGCAACGTTTGTTATGTAAGGTATTGTTTACTGTTCTATGGATGGGGTTGTCGTTGCGTTGTTGCAGATAGAGAGAAATGTCGAGAGTGCAGTGGTATAAGGTCGCACCCCAGAGTCGAATGTGCAACTCAACCTTACCAACTCAAGTTCTCCCTAGCTCACTCGCTCATTCGCGAACGAACCGGAGACTCATCCCTTTCAGCAAGTTCCCAATGACAAGACTCTGCAATTATGCCAGCAGTTTCCCACCACGGCTGTACCGCTACTACCACCACCTGGCTCCACAGATCTGTGTACCGCCACGAAGGAACTAGGTTGAAGGGGTGGGTTCTGGCTGCAGAATCCCTCTCCACAATCCGTATACAGCAGCAGAAGCAGAAGCACCACCAGCACCAGGAAGATCGGAACTCTCGAAAGATAATACTCTCCAACTCTCAGTGCCTTCTCACGTACGTGGTCTATAGTTATCCTCCGCACCTCTATCTCACAACTCTTCCTCCCTCCCAATCTTCGCCCTCGAGGAGACGCCGCGAGGAGCTGGTTCCGCTCCATTTGCGGTTCTCGCACCCCTTAGAGGCCCCAGGGTACCACGGCACCACGGCGCTTCTATCAACCACCCCCAAACCTCCTCCGACCCTATTACAGGCACAACCCCGGACGCGTCGCATTCTTCACCACAAGATATCCTCGCGGAGGTGAAGAGGGCGCTTGCGTCGCTCGGTATAACGTACGGTGGATATAAACCTGCTACAGAAATAACGTATTCACCCCTCGCGCATTTGGAATCCCCGTCTCTCGGCCTAGAACTGTTCTCCGGATATTCTCCCTGCTTCACTATCATAATCCTCTATCACGACTCGTTTTGCAGCACGAGAAGTCTCCACTTCGTTTGCAAATTAAATTAATATTGGATTCTTACTGCTTGCTTTTTCGGCACCATCGCTCGTATAGCTGCCAGAAACCGCGCGAATAAATTCTATATTTATTCGCGCGAATCAATTGTTCGCAATCACGGAAATATGGAGACTAAGAACGTTGAACCGTAGTCAGAAAATTACGTAAATCACATTGACCTGATTGTCAGTTTACTTTTTACAATTTGTTCACTTCTTCATTTT
Source organism: Odontocolon sp. PSUC_FEM 10030002 (assembly GCA_018906895.1). NCBI lineage: Eukaryota > Metazoa > Arthropoda > Insecta > Hymenoptera > Ichneumonidae > Odontocolon > Odontocolon sp. PSUC_FEM 10030002. The sequence goes on from JABMBT010018633.1 coordinate 5,662, forward strand.
ATGATGTCATTTATGTAGTATATTTTTTGTGAATCTCAATGATGTTGGTATAAAATCATAGAGGATATGAGAATAACGTTATTACCTGAGTCGAGTATTTAGGAAAGTGGAAGACATTTCCAGGACGAAATTGATACAGCATCCGAGTACAGAAAGTACCGTGCGGAAGTAGTTTAGGCGCCCGAGAGTCAGACTCGTTACGCAAACGGCTCAGCCATATTCCTACAACGTTTTCAAACAAGAATCTCTCCCAAGTATCTTCTTACTCTATGCCAACTCCTCTTGCACTACATAATAATAAGAGCTGCTCGGTGGAGTCGATGAACTTCAGATCGTCTATAAAATAATTGCGTATCATCTTTTATTATGATCAAAATTAAATACGCAAGGTAGGGTAAAAACAGCCAGCGGTACCGTAAAACAAGTTTGTCGAGCGGTTCGCATCAAGAGTTTAGGGTGAGGAGGTAGTTGAAAGAGATATGGGCTTGGAAGTAAAAAGGAATGAGGGTGGTTTCGACTTATCCCATGGTTGAAAAATCGCCGGGGACGCTACGAGCCAGTACGCCTACGGTTTTCCCGCATCCCCCAAAAACTTTGCAGCCAGCAATTTCCTAAAGTAACGTTCGAGCGTGGAAAAGTAACGTGCGGGGCAACTATAAAGTTCTGGTCTCCCTCTCACTTCCTCTCAGTAAGTTTCGTAGTCGCGAACCATGCAGTCCTACCTCGTTCCGGAAATTATATTTTCAAGCTTACAGAGCTCAAATACATAGGTACAGGTAGTAAACGTATGATCGTATGTGCTGGAAACCTGTTAGGTCACAGGAAGGTGATCGGAAGTGAAATTTCTTCGCCATTCCATACCATACCACGTTTTTCCTTTTTGCAAGGACTTTCTCTTTCCCATACTAATTCCATCCGTCCTGTCGTTCATTATTACCGAGTACTGTATGCTCTGTGCTCAAGCTATTCCATCGTCATACATACATATTGTAGATAGGAACCTTTTTCGTCGCATATCGGTCGTAACTACATATTCCACCGTGCAAACACGGAAAAGTTTGCTGTTGGCAATTTTCTAAAGTAACCAGGCGTTTCTATTTCACCAATCTATCCCACCGCGCTGTTTCAGAGTTCTGCAGCTTTATCTCCCCCAATTTTTCTCTCGGTTCAAGCTTTATCCAGTTACGATCGAAGCTGGAGCGCGAATCAATGATTCCTGGTTTGCGGGTATAGTCAGCTTGCATTCGCATCTCCTCTACACAGATCTATCCCTTTAACGGTACGGGGGATGTCTAGAGAGGGATGCTGTCTATTAAGACCTTACACCACCAAAGAAATCCTAGTTTGTTCATCCCAAGCCAGCCCCTAATCCTGTCTTTCTTTTTCTCGATCCGAACGAGAAGAAATAATGAAACGTGATAAAAAGAAAACAAAAGCTGCAGCATCTGGAAAGATCGAGTGGAGGATGCTTCGTTACGTGATAAAGATCTCCTGGTTGTACGTGACTCTTCCTGTTTCTGTCTTTTTCTGACTCTTCCAGGTCCGCGCATTAAAAGTGACCGGCTATAATTTAGCTAGTGGGGACTTTGCAGCGAAAAATATAGAAGACCGGTCAACTTTATCGTGACAACCCTTTAGAAATCGTTTTTCATCCTCTCTTCGTTTATCCCAGAACTGACGGTAACTTTCTATCGACAAATTGATACAAATCTTGATTAAAAAAATTAATTGGTTACTATAGATAAACCACCACCAGCGAATTTTCTTGTCTTCTTCCAACAATTTTTGATGACACAGTGATAGATAACAAATTCTCTACAGCACAGTCGATAGAGAAGTTTCGGCATTAAGAATGCAAGGATACGAGACTGTGGGATTGCATCTTGACGGTTTCCTCGATTATTTATACCTACGCAACACGCCCCTCGATGGATTTCAGGAGCTGAAGCCAGTATTTCACTGAATAATTATCTCACGTGGTGAATCGCTGCCCGCCTGCCTGCTTCGTGGAAACACTGCGAGAGTCTACTCCACATAGATTTCTCCAGCACAGACTGAGCTGTCCAGGCTACGCACGCCCACATCTCTTCCACTACCTTGGGGGATAGATGTGGCTCCTGCTGGAAGTTGGCCCAGAGGCAGATTTAACTTGATCCTCTCGTCTTCCCTGCTCCAACAAAACGAAAGTCAACACGTAGTATTGCATTATCGTCTCGGCATTGTTTAGCGTTTACTTTCATTTTTATAATGTTTTAATCAATATAAAAATAGCATCAAAATATTGCGTTTCATGCGTTTTATTCAAAAAATAACCAAAGTTGACCAATCTTTTTTCGTCCTGAAAGGGCTTGAGATAAATTTAGTTTTTATTCACACGGTAAAATTTCAACGCTCAGTTATAATTTCATTTTGGTTTATGAATGCCTTAAGGAACAAACAGTATGCTTTGAAAATCACACAGCGTAGCTTGGAGGTCGAGAAATAGACGGCTAGAGACTAAAGCTCGTCTAAAGGCTCATGCTCCTGATTGCGGTAGGCCACGCAGACAGGACCCGCACGGCTAGGCTTCCATTGCGGTTCCACGCGCGGTTGAATTTTAAGGACCTGTCGGAGCTTCACTGTCGGATCCGCGGTATTCCTGAGCTTCCGACGTGCAGTGTCCACGAACTCGGAACTCTTCTGGTATGGAGAGTATCTCTTGGGTTTTAATGGCACCAGGGTCAGATACGCGCGTGACTTCTAGTGAAGTAGCGCCACAGCACTTTCTTGTAAGGGTTTTCGGGATTTTAGAACAAGTTTGTTCATCGACAATGAATAATATTTGTCTACTGACCAGGGATTCTTGTAGCTTCAGGCACAGAGTTTCAGATACGGATTCGATTTAAAAAATCAGAAAACTTGTAAAATTATTATCATTTTCATATATCCCTTCAGATTTCAGGGAAATCTTCACATTATTCGTAATCAGCAGAAAAATGACGATTGAAAACACGATGCTAAAATCTTTTTTGCATCGAGAAGATTTTGACTGCTTTTTTTTTCATTAGCGTCATTATAGAAATACCACAGTGACACAACAAGTCTAAGAGTTGAGCACATATTTTGTCCATCTCCTTTTCTCGGGAGCCTTTCAGTGACGACCCAATGCTTCTCGAGTTCCCGTAACTTTTGTGTTTTCTCCGTAATTGGATATAGTTTAGGCGGGAATATATGTACAAGAGAGATAGCGTGTTAGGTCAACCACACGAGAACATTGGACAGACAGAAGAGCTCGGTAGGATTGCTTGTATCTCCCCTTCGACAGAGTGAGCTCGAAACGACATCACCATCAACATTTGGGGGGTATGCCAGGTAAACCGCGAAATAACCGAGATATTTCAGACCTCGAGTCTCGACATGTTCATCGCAATTATCCTTCACGTTCGTCAAAGCAAAGTTTCCAACAATTCCAAGGATTCCCGATTTATTATTGTGCATCGCAACCATTCAAGAGAGAAGGGTGCGGAACACCCTCCGACACAAAGAATTCGAAGGGAGTTCCTCATCGGTGGTAGAGGGCTGCTATACAGGAGTCGGGAATAGTTCAGCGAACTATACGGCGGGAGAGAATAGCGATTGGAGGGATGCCAAAAATTGTGCACCGGAGCGTACTGAAGGCGATATCATTTCGTTCCAGTTTCGCAAGTAGGTGTTGGCTTACAGATCGGTGAAGGAGCCGCGCCATCATCATCGACCATATACGAAAAGGTTTTACCGGAGGAAGATGGCGTCTAGGGAAACTATAGACAGTAGGTTGTTCTCGAAAAAACTTGGAAAGCTCGGAAAATGACAAGAAGAAACCCAAGAAGAAAGCTGAAATGGATGACGATTCAATCTCATCCAACTCGAGCAAGACGGCTTCTCGTGATGCTATGCCTCGTCTGTGTGAACACATCTATATATTTAATGGTTCACGTCTGTTTGTCGGTTGCGAGCTTCCGAGAGGAAGAGTAGGCGAAGAAGATAGAGCAACGTAATTCAGCTGGTTTATAAAAATTGTAACGCAAGAAGCCTCAAAAAACGAAGAGACGCGAGAGAAATGCGAGGAAAGAGGAAGAGAGCAGAATTTCACTAACGAGCGGATTTTCCCCGACCATTGAATCCTGGAAAGCTAGAGGGTGCCTCTGGTCTCGAGACACCGTTGAAGGTGGAAAATGCGAGATAGGGAAGAAGGTACGACGAAAGGAAGGAAGGGCGCCGGAGACCAGGCAGATTCCGCTTTGGCAATAATTGAATAAGCGCGAAACGCCACCGCGCCAGTTTGAAGATGTCTCTTGGCTTTCCACCGTTCTACAGCTACTTTGCTCTCTTATTGCACTTGATACCCTTCTTCATCGTTTATTCCAACTCGAGACCTTTCTCGTAATTATGAAGAGTACCACCAGCACAACATGATTATGAAACTGGTAGATAGCGCATAGATCTTCCATGCTGTAAAATTATAATCTCTCCGTAGTCGCATTCCTAAAATGTTACGAAGAGCAACAACGGCAATTGTGCACTACTCAGGATTACAAAAAGATCAGATTACAACTGTAAGGGACGTGGAATGAATCAGTAAGAGAACCAGATCTTGACGATGAAGGACAGAATCGTTATTTATTCTATAATAGATCGATACGCGGGGTCTCGTGTCGAACTGACGACTCGTCTTCTCTCCCGGAGTCCTCTCGTCGTTACAATGAGTAATACTCAAGTCATACGTATACCCTATTTCCGGGCGGGTATATTACAATTTTTCGAAGCTCACAAAACAAATCGGTTGTGATGGTTTTTTTAAGCGAACGATAGAACTATGTTCTTACGTATGGCACACTCCATTACCTTATCTGATGAAACATCTGAATTGTGGAACGCTCGACGCACTCAAACATTTATAGATTATTCGGAAGGAAACCGATATCTGCCGTTGAAGCAATTCGTCGAGAAACATCGTGTGAAGTCAAGTCAAGTGGAGCAATTAGGAAAGGATATCCCTTGATCGGGTAGCGCCGGAAGGGCTGTTGAAGTTTGTTAGGGTACTCGCCAGTTTAGCTGAAGAACATTGTAATGTCCTGGATCAACGTTTCCCATAGCTGCAGCTTCTCATCAACCTCCTTCCAAGCAAGATGATCTCTCTAGAGAAGGAAAGCTGAGGAAGCTTTCTCATTCTGGCTTCACTCGAGGAGCCATTAATTCGATCTCCGCGCCAAGAATTAATTAATCCCGGATTCCCAAGGGTATCGTTTCCGGGTCTCTCTCGTGACCACGTCCAGCAAAGGAAGAACGAGGGAAGGTAAAGGGATCTAATACGTGATCCTGAAGAAAGCCAAGGAGGAGAAGAAGGAAGTAGCTAAAGATGGATAGGACACTCGGAAAGGAGTTGTAAGAAGAAAGCAGTCAATCGCTTGAAGAAACTACTTTAGCCTTTGGTGGTATTGCAGGAGGAATAAAGAAATACTGGAAACCCCGCAAGAATGTAGAAAATGAGGAAAAGTGTATATGCTGGATCTACAGAAAAGCACTGTTATACGTATATAGAGCAATTCAGTGTGCGTCCCGCGGCTAATCAGGACTTTCTCAAAGTGTCGTTCGTCATTCAGGGCAGACGTTTGAAGCTGGAGATCCGAGGTACGTTTTCTCGTTGTCACAATGTGACCCCAGTTGAGTGGCTGATGCTGACGATGGTCCTGGAATAGAAGTCGACCAAGTGGGTTGGAATGAAGTACAGAGGGAGGGCAAGATCGTTGGACGACCAAGCAAGAGAGGTGATACTGGCAGGAGCGAGGAGTTGATGGAGTTTCCGACTGTTCCGGGGAATCTGCTACTGCTGTTACTCGACGAGTCGTGGAGGTCGACGGGTAGGTTTTCCAGTCGCCAGCAGCACCGACAGCTCCACGATTGAGGCATCGCCAGAGTAGACTATACCAGGAACAAAACCAGAGAAGGAGAAGGAAAGGAGTAACACGGATGAAGGGCCGGAGGGTAGCCGTCATGACCGAAAGTTGGCAAGCCCAGTCTATCCCCTTCCACTTCTCCTGCCCCCGGTAAAGTATGTTGGTGGTGCTCGGCTACCCTGGAGCCGACCCAGGTCCTCCTCGTATACACCCTGACACAGGTTGACCGAGACAGCAGATACAGGAGCGAATAGGACAGAATGAGAGTGAACGGACGCCGACTGAGGATAGGGAGCTCAAGTTGCTAACGAGACACGCTGTGCTCGGGCATGAAACGAACTCAACCACCCTCGAAGCAGCAGCAGCGTCCTGTTGAGGAAGTCGAGGACGACGTAGAACCTCCAGAGAGGATAGAAGAAGGTATGGTCAGAGACAGTAGGTGCGAGAGAGTTTGTGGATGTGAGGATGTGGCGGAGAGCTATGAAATACGAGTATGAACAAGCTCCCGACACTACCGGAACCTCCACAACGCGTTACGACAGCCACGTCAACACTGACTAATCGTGGAGCAAAACTAACGGTTGGGAATTCCTCTCTTTCATTCTTCTCTGTACGTTGCTCTCTACCTCCATTCCTCGGTTCGTCACGGCACTTCCTCAGTCGTAACCTTCACAAGAGAACCTATCACCCTTAGCCTCAACAGAGAGGATGAACGATTATTTTACCACCGAAGATACAAGAGTCATCAGTTCCTCATCAGCCTCTGAGTAAACCGTGTATCGATTTTCAACCCTCCAATGAGTAAATCGTTTAATACCTCGGGGTAAACGGGTGTAACGTCCAATAATAAAGCATCAGCGGCAGAAGATGCTAAACTCTTGCTATGAATAATCCAGTAAAGAGATGACAAATTATGAATGGAAAATCAGGGAAAGGACGGGAAGAGCAAGAATCTGGTATCTACTGAAAAACAGTAAAGAGAAGATTCCCTTTCGTACTTAATCTCCTTCGCCCAGTACGGATATCGTTGATGCTTTCTATCTTTCATTTGTGCTGTACCACCGCTATTTAGATCCCCCGTTCATCTCTCATCGCCGAGGCTCTCGGGTCTCACACGGATTAATGCGGGTAATTAAGGCCCCGTTGTCGCGGAAGGATTCCCTGAACGGTTAATCATTGTTTACAGTACACAATGGAGGAGAGAAGTTCACGATGGGCAACGAGTAAGCCAACGAGCCAACCAGTCGAGATCTGAGCCGAGCCAGGGTGACGTTGAAAATTTTCTAAAGGCTCCGGTGTCCGCTTGGTGTACCAGAACGAGTCGCTCCCGCCCAGCCACCACATAATAGGCCACGTCGGGGACCTTAACGACCGAGCTACCGATTCAATCTTAATGCACGCTCGTTACTTCTACAGAGCTTTTGCTATAGCTACAAGAGGCGCAACGCAGCAGACGAACTGAAGAAGGGCGGAGAGGAAGAGAAGAGAGATTCAAGCTCGTGCTTAGACAAAGTTCCTCGACATTGTCCATGGCTACTCCACTAATTTCTCTATCCTACACATTTTCAACCCATCTGCCTTCACTCCAATGGATACCGTGGTAGATACGTATGTTCTCAATTCTTCTCCTTCCCTTATCTCGCAACCTCTTTCCTGCCAGTGGACCCCTTTCAATCCCCTTTCAATTCACCCAATTCTTACTCATCCCTCTTTCCCCTCAGCAACGTTCTCTTCTCTCCATCCACCACTCGTATAAATGGTTTTCCTTTCCATGAATGGATTCGCTAATTGCCGCGATTCTACCGGATTGAAATTGTCCTACGTGAGGCAGAAGAAAATATTTTCGGAAGGTTGACGACGTGGGACGGTCGCTTAAAGCGACTGCACGCTCCAAGCATCACGGAATCTTATTCCCTTTCAATTTTCTAGAAGGAGAAGACGAAAAAGAGGAATAAGGAATGGAGTTGTCCCGACAATTCGAGATTTCGTAGTTCGAGGTCCAAATTCTATCATTCTCAATGGTCGACTATCGTAGAATATCATCACATCCTCCGACCTTTCCTACCGAGTTTTACACGCTTCAGTGGTCGTAAGCGACTGCCAACGAGGTGGCAAACTCCTGCATTATGACTCTTTCGCTTCTGTACACCAACTACCTACCATATGTATGTATGTTCGTATAACCCATTCAGCAGGTGGTGAGACGACCAAGAGGACGACTCTCGTACGAGAAAACGAAATGGACCGGCAGCAGTGAACTTTAAGCCCAGAACCCATTCCAGTAGGTTGGTAAAAGTCGTGAAAAGATATACACGGAAAATCATGTATGTACGAGCAACGCTATATAAGCTCATCCACCCCTCACACGAGGTATTCTATACGATCTCTTTTACCGTTCTCGTCTACGGTAACCAGATTATACATACAGATATCCTGAGTAATGTGAGAACAAGATATAGCACATATACTACATTATTATTCCTTAACCACCACCTGATTCTCGTCGCCATTCGGTAACAATTCTAACTATGAAATTTCAGAATTAACAATTTCACCATAGCGACTGGAGGTCTTTGAGGGTCCATTGTTTTCGCATCTCTGAATTCATCGTATAGTAAAAGGATGCTGGGGGGTTACAACTGGACGAACGAGAACGTACAAGATTCGTGGAGGTACAAAGACGACACGAGGGTTGCAGCAGGCATCTCTCGTGCTTTCTCCATCGGTCTTTGGTCGATCCCTTTGAAACTCGTGCGAAGAACTTGTATTAATCGCCTATAAGTTGGTGCCAAGGGGATCCGGCTAGCACAGTATTCTCTTCGCGTGAGGGTATGGTGCAACTGACGACGTTGGGAACACAGGGCAGAAGGGCTTTACTCCTCTGTTTTAGGTCGGGGATGAAGCGAGAAGGTACAGTCTCTGGTTTCCACCATAGGAGAATTCGGGGAAATAGTTTCGCGGATAACGAGGCGAAGCCCAGTCTTACGCGAACTCACTGGGTAGCTGTAGCTTCTGCTCCTGCTACTGCAGCTAAACCCTCACATTCTCATAGTTACCGAACAGAAACTTTGCTTTTGGATAGCGAGTACGTTCGATCGGTTATACGTGCTGCATCACAGTTGTAGATACCAACATCGACTAACTTACAAAGTGACTCGATCTTGCGGTTCCTTTCAAGATTCTAGCTTCCGACAACCAACTTTAACTAACCTGAGGAGTGAAATAGCAACGGTACGATACAAGATTCGGATACCGTACCGATACATTGTTCAAATGTATTTCAAATTCTTTTTGAGATCGGAGTCATTCGATGATAAAAATCAATACCTCTACGAACATACAAGTGCGCTAAAAGGACACTGACAGCTTGACAATAGGAAACAATACGGAAAGAATCGAAAATCGTTGGAAGATAAAAAAAAAATCAAAGATCGTTCCAGAAGAAGTGAAGTGTGTGACCAGAGTTGGAGAGATAAAGAT
>JABMBT010018744.1:0-15048 GCA_018906895.1 Odontocolon sp. PSUC_FEM 10030002
ATTACGCACTGAGAGAAAAAAATGTTATTTGTAAATATAAAGTGATAACTCGAAATGTTGAATTGATGCAATTCATTTTTTATAGTTACAGTAACTATAAAATAGTTGCCCTAACGACAAAATAGTTGCCGTAATTACAAAAATAGTTGAACGGTCTAAAAATGTATAGTTGTCACTTTATAGTTGTCGTTACAACCACGATTTTTCTGAGTGCAATATGCTTAACACGAAACTATCATGTTTGTCCAGAATTGGATAGCGTCGAGAGAAATGCGCGAATAGCTTTAACCGTAGAAACTGCTCATCTATATTTCGCCTCGTCTGTGTCCGCTCTCGTTACCAGAGACTAGTACTATTTATAAGCTTGTTTCCGCGTTGTAGCGCGGTTTCGTACGCGCAAAAGTGAGATAGCCGGGAGGAGCTTCGTTGCAACTAGGAACCAACTGCAGAAATTGGATCCCAGGGCGAGCAGTACAACCACTGCCGGTGTTAGGTAAATCGGGATTCTCGGGAAACGCGATTAGTCGCCACACCCACGAGTCGTGAAATAAATGTGCGAATTTTCGCGCCTTCGCGGTACAGGACGATTTACTATCGCGCCTATAGTACATATCGATGATTGGTGAATGGAGCGAAAACGTTTACCGAACACCAGACTCGAGACCCTTAGCCTATACCTCGGCCATCACACTAAAGTGTAAAAATAGATACATCTTTCGTTTCTGAGGCGTCCAGTCGCTTCCCAGTTCGCCGATGTCCGTGCCGAACTATCGAGACTTTATCCGAAGTAACATCGTAAAATTGCGGAATATTAAATCTAAATAACCACAAAAACGCGTCAAATCGTTCAAATATTAAGTCTTGCGACAAATTTGTAACTCCTCGTCAAACCCATCAACTGTTGACGGTTGTAAAACGTTCCGGTATTCATAAAACAAACAAGACACGAGTAATAAATCTGAGCCGAAGCAACTATGGTTACACGGTGCCAAGTGGACCGACGACAAATGTGCTAAATCATAAGACCCAATTTTCCTTTAATAGCGTGATAATACCGTAAGTGAGTGAAAGAGTCATTTATAAAAACGCAACGATTCTATAAGATTTTTGAAATTTTATCCAGTATTTAATTTTACGTGTTTACGGTTTCATTCTTTGAACCGCAAATTTTCATAAATTTGACAACTCATAAATAATGACTATAATTATTATGATACAATAAAATAAATACTGATTTTACTTCGATATCATGAAACAACGGTGCGTTAATGAAAAATATTACAATTAAAAATCAACGACTTTTTCGATTCTTTTGAATCTGAAATATACCTGATTTGTTGGCCCGAATGCTAATCAAAATATTAATTATACGAACATTCGGTCTCGTTGTTTGATATGGAAATTTTCCATATTTCACTGGCCACATTGGAAGTGGTAAATTAGAGTGTAATTCGATATCGAAGCGAATCAAATCAGTTTCCTCTCGACGGCACGTTCTATCACTAGTGAGCGGATTACGAACCGACCCCGGTCGTATTGCATTACGATAGTCAGCATCACATACATCCAATACAGTATTTATTATAGATATATCTACGTTACATTCACGATCGCGGGTACTTGTTGTATAGTTATACAGAACGATATAGTACCTACATATAGCTATATAGTACAGTATAACCGCGTGGTTGCACACGCGTGCTGATGCCTGGCGTCACGAGCCGTTGCGGCGGAAAGCATCGAGGGTTCGTCGATAAATTTACACGATTCACCGACCATTGTCCGGGAAATTCAGTGATCACGTGATTTCTCGCGTGCTTACCCGCGCGGCCTATTTCCGGTTTGTCCAACATCTACCATCCACATTTGCTGAGTAAACCGTGAGATAGAAACGGGTAAATATGGGACATTCAGACGGCGAAGTCGAGGCTTTGTCGACAGCCTACGGATTGATGATAGCTTTCGTCACTGGCGTTCTTGGCTACGTCTTGTGGGTGAGTTTGTATTTATATATTCTCACACCGTCAGACTACCATTATTTGGTTATTTTTCGTTTATTTTTTATTTTTATTTTTTACAATAAATAATGTAGATTTGGGGTAGTTTCCGGGCAAATTTTGGTGGCAGTTTTCGTTTGGACCAAAAACCAATCAGACGATTTTTCGATGTTCAATCAACATTCGATGCTCATTCAGCGCAGTTCATCAAAACATTTCGGGTTGTTTGTTTGGGATGCGGTTGCATTTCTAAAATTCCCAACGAAAATTTCGGACTGTTTTTTTGATCAGTTGGTTTTGGGTTAATTCAGCTCTGTGAAAGCCTTGGAGACTCGTCGATTTTTCATTCGCCATCGGATCAACTATAACAGTAACCGTACTGCGCAACATTGGTAGTATAGTATCACAGAGTCCGCAGAGAATATGAATCTATTTCGGCCGGGTTGCGCCAGTGGCGATTTCGAGTGCTTTTTAACTCTGCTGTAACCGTTAATTTCGAGCATCCCTTTGGCAATAGAAAGATGATTGTGTTAGAGACATTTTACAGATTCGTGGCATAAAATAGGAAGCCTAACAGTGGTAGAGAATGGGGAAGATTTCACGAACGCATATTAGGGGAATGTGTGCACGAGCGGAACTTCCGCGAATAGTGGAGCAAGCATTAGTGCCAGAATGTAACAACGGAAGCAAAAGCGTTGTGGAAAGCTCGTTGACTAAAAGCTTCTCTCGCTATGTCGCCCGCGCGGTACTGTGAGCACAATACTGTATACATATATGTGTAATACTAGATATGGCTTAATAGCTACTGTACAGAGTATCGACAAATATTTTTTGTTTTTTCCGAAACTTGGCCTCTTTGTAAAAAAAAGTAGCTGGTGAGAATGTTAAAGGGACAGGAACCAGATGGACATAACAAATTTTTTCTGGCATATTGTCAAAGGAATAGTTTCGCGTAAATAATGTAGACGCTTGAAGTAACAATTACATGATTGTTTGTTAGCTTTTAATCGGAGTTTATGTTCGTTTATGTTCACGAGACAGCGATTCGGCGAACCACAGTACGAAGACAACGGTGACACAATGAAACTCGAAATCTTCGATATCTCGATAAAATCTCGTCAACAAGCAACTTTTTAAAATAGGATTTTTCAATCAGACACGATCTTATTTTGCGGATGCAAGAGGCGACCGAAACGAGACTGATGGCAGTGCAAGGAACGGTAAACGTTCAACTTTCAGGATGATCATATATAATCCTACTTGAGTGCACCTCTTGGTAAGACAAGTTTGCTATCCGGAGTCGAAGACACACTCAAAAGCGATTAGATGCGAACTTGGATTGCGGCAGAACTCGATGTCGCGGATCGATTGTTTTATTCGTTGTGATCTGTGAGAGAACGAGAAATATGCTGAAAGTATAGACATCGTGATTGTCGGAAGACGGAGAAGCGTACAATCTCTGGCTCAACTTAATGACTCGAGAATATTAGCTTAGTTCGCGAGCTATCCCGTATACTTGAACCCGCGTATTTCTGCACCTATATATATATATTACACTCGCAGTTTTCTCGGCTAACGATTTTACGGATTTTGACGTCGTTAGTCGGAGTGAGATTTCGACCATCTCGTTTTTCTCTCAGAATCCTGCGGAAATCGTTCTAATTGCAGCTCCATAAGATTTCGACATAAGCTTTCGAATGAATAAATTTTATGGAAAATGTCGGTTATAACTCAATGGATTGGATTGGGTGCCTTGAAATTCAAGAAAATCGTTAACTTCATTAAAGATGTTGCAGAGATTGACCGTGACAATCAAAACGTGACTATGATTTTACGCAAGAAGAACAGCGAGTTGCGCAATTCAATTACACATTCACTGCAACTTCTTAAATATAATTCCTTAAACTTTGGAAATATCACAACGAAATCGATAACTCCGTGAAAGGTTTGTTATTAAACCATTCGCGTGAAAAGGTACTAGGACATACGGAAGTTCGCGTAGTGGGGTCTAGCCAAACCCTAAGCGAGGCTGGGGAAATTTATGCGAATAGGTTAAAGTTGAATGTGATAATCTCGTAGTGACATTCCTAAGATCCGCCGACAGTGAGGAAAGTTTCCCTCGTTTCCTTCATACAGAACAAAAGCCAGTGAACTGGAGCAACGAGTAAGCATTGGATCACGATATCCTCACTATGGCATCCGTGACCACCCACTTATCGTCTTCCTCATTATCGTAACGACATAATGACGCCAAATTACGGTAGACAGGCATGCCGGCAGACAGTTTATGGGGATCGATAGTTTGCCAGATGTAATTAGTGGAAGTGGCTATGACGCGGTGCAGTTCAGACGGATGTACCTATTATGGCAGGAGATATAATTGTGCTTCCGGGTCCGTGTCTCCAGCACTCAGTCAAATCAAACCATACCCATTGACACTCTAATAAATTTCATTTGTTTTTGTTCCAATAATTTTCACAATTTCTGCCTTTTGTTGTGTTTGGAACAATATTTTTTTTTTGTTAGGCCGGGGATTATAGGCCGAAAAACGGTTTCTGCGTATAAATTTTTCCGACAGCTGAATTGAATGGACACCCACTGGTCCATCTTAGTGCACTGAGCCATATTCTCCGCTTTTATCCTGAATAATGTAAAAATATTTGTTTCTATGAAACAAAAAGACCGGCCATCGTATAATTATTTGAACTCATTACAATGTTCCTAATGCGATTAGTAACTCTACCCGTAGTCTGTCTACCCGCCATCATCGTGAATTTATACCATAACCCTATCTTGTGAAGGAATTGGAAAAGTTTACGAGGCCTCTTGTAATTGTTTCCGACGTCTTTCAGAGCTAACGATCTTCCGTACAATTCTTACTTTATATCTTCTTTCCAACGTTCCCCGGAAGCTGCTAGTCCGAAGTAATATTTCCAGCATTTTGGCGATGGAAAATCGATTCTGTATCAATCGCGGCGAGGAAAAACAAGAGGTCGAGCTGACGAGTTGGTCCTTATAGCATATAGGCAACCGCGGTTCGTTTATATTTTACATTGGAACTTGACGAACATTGACACACACATATCGACATACTATCAGACATGCTGAGTGAAGTTGATCAGCTTACTGCATCTTTGTTATAGAATCACTGTTATACTTTGTAGGGATGCAGCCAGTTTCACCGTGCGGACCTCATAAATATACAGTAGTATTCCAGGGTGTAGAGGGTCAGCGGAAGTGTGCTCGCATGCTGGGTTAACGCGGCGTGCTATACGAAGACGACGACGGCGGTGTGGCCCTTCGGAGATTTCGGTTTTACGATCCAGACGAGAGGCCGCGATCTACACAGATCGAATCTATGCGGATTACGACTTCCCTTTCCCCCATTCCGTCGAGTGAACGTTTCTCTACTGCTGCACTCACCAAGCGCAATTCACGTCGCCGATTTACGATCGAACTTGGCTTTTTCAAGAAGGGCACAGGGGCAGAAGGAGACACTGAAAGTTTTCGATAGTAAGACATAGGGAAGGAAATATTCAGACTATTCGATATATTTTATACTATATAGGAACGCGTATTTAGTAACAAAAATAATGCAATGAATTGGCGGATAATGCAGTTGGTTTGGTAATTCAATTATTGGTAATTATCGGATATGATTCGGTGCTAAGAATGATATATCATCAAAACACTATCTGTTAGTTCCGATAACAAGAGTTTCATTTCTTTTGATTTCGATATCGACCCATCGTCCCTCTTCCATATCGACCCAGAGTATTTGGGGGACCTAGAGTTTTGTTGTGTCTTCCGAGCCACAAGCTCTGAGAATAAAAAAGAATACTTGGTATCGATTGGAATAGAAACCCCGATGCCTGCGTGGCAATCCGCGACTTCATCTTTTATGCCGCTGCTCGCTCAAGTATTTATAGGTAAACTTCTACATAAGTACTTATATAATACCTTAAGATTTACTTACCTTATTCCATAGTAGAGTGATTCAAGCAAGGTTGTTCATGGTAACATTAACGTTGTGCTCGATGGAGTCGATATTTCCAGCAAGGCAATACCCGTCGATACCGAAATTCTGGTAATCCGTTCCAGCCATGTCCTCGTTGTCCAGTAGCGGTTTAACGTGGTTCATTCTGTCGTCGAGGAGTCATTCAGGCATCGACTCCAATTCAGGATCTGGCAACAACAGATGAAATCTTCAATGCCATGCCAACATCCCACTGGCACTGACAACTGTCTTACTTATCTGTCTGACTTATTTAATTTCGCATATATATGTTTCGTTATAGACTGTTACATAATCTTGGTAACCCCTCCTATTAGCAGTTCAACTTTTATACAAATAATATGTTTTTTGTTTCCATTAGCTTTTACGTATTGGTTAAGGTCACATAGGAACCTTTTGACGTTCTTAGATAAAAATATAAAAGCACCAAACTGACCGCTGCAGGCTCTGACATAGAAAATTATCAATAAATTTGTCAAACAACAACCAAACTTTAAAATAACATTGAAATTCTGTACAATAAATTGGTGAGTTGAGGGAAATTAAATCGATAGCGACATAATGTGAACCCAATATGGTAGTATAGTCGAACTGACAATCAGCGAGTAACAGTTGCTACTGAAATCGATATGATAGTGAATATAGGAACTCATATATACTAGATAATATGTGTTGAGTACGTTGGGCATGATGCGCTCCTAGGACGTTAGTGTATCGCCTTCTGATCGATCCATTCCATTGTTACAATAATATGCTATTGGTGTTTTCGTCAATCAGCTGCGTGTTTCCCGACGATTCTCGTATGTCGCGTACAACCCACAACAAAGATGAAGGTGTGCACGTATACACATTACACACGTCAAACATCCCTCAATTTCTATGTGAATAATGGGTAAACATGCGTATCCAGAACTCGGCGTTTACTCACAGCGTTGCTTATACACCAAGCCGTCGATTCTACAACGATTCGGAATTATGTTTTCATCGTCAGACACATTTCCAGCACATTCGTCCATCAGGCTGGATGATAATTAAACATTTCATCCAGTTAACAGTGTATTGATGCAATGCGTCGACATGCACGATAAAATACATTTTCCGATAATTAATCAATCAGTATTTCGAGCTTGGCAAAATGAAAATAAGTACTTTGTACCTAATTTGTAACTAATTTTTTAAGTATTTAAAGTTCAAAGTACATTTTAAATACTTTAAGAAGTTCGAAATGTATTTTTAACGATTTTTAGAGACCTTAAAAGAACATTGCACTTAAATTACTTAAAAAATTAGTTAAAGTACAAAGAACTTGTTTGCCCAGCTCTGATTTCGAGAAACCCATAACTAATGTACTTTCGGGGTCTTCTGTAATTTCCGTCATCGCGTATTTATATCTGAATTAAGATATAATTGTAAATCTAATCAACGTGTTCGAATGAGAATCATCCAAATCTATTTTACGTGCCTTTAGAAAAGCTACCGACATATAAGTAACTAACATATTTATCAATCTACTAACGAGCGCATTTCAACAACTGATCGTTGCATTGTACTTGCATATCGTGACAAAGTCACGTCAAATGAAACTTTTGATGCTTGAATGTTTGATCCAATCGCATGTATGCATTATCGAGTAGAGTGACAGCATTACTACCAATCCCCTCATCACCTGTATAATTATCGAAAAGCATACAATGACAGAAGAGAGTGACTGACAAACACGCTATTATTACTCTTAAAAGTAAATGGCAAATAGCGGTTGGAAACCGCATATCCAGTGGTGACCTTTCATTTTATACTGATATTATCCCTGATTGTTGTTACTGCTGTTGCCGAATATGGGAACACCAATTTCGTACCGCAATTTCAGGTAGTCTTGTACGCTGAAAATATGAACGATTACCATGGCGCAGTAGAATCACAGAATCCATGTGTTTGGAATATTGCTTGAACTCGGAACTATGTGATTACAATTTCCATGAGTTCGTTGTTTGTTAGAATTGGGAGTTATGGAATTCACGCATCGATTCTCTCACAATGGACATGATTTTTTTTTTCGTTTCTTTATTTAGTCACGTCGACTCTCCTCATTATCGAGCTCACCTTTTCTGTTATGAACGCTATATGTACCGAATGCTAATGAGTTCTGTATAATTTTTACCAATATTTTTCACTTGTTATATTCCACATTGCTTCTGGATTTGGTATTGACAATTTATTTTGGATCTCCGAAGAGATTGTACTGTATTCTGTGGGAAGTATTATTTCAATGACATATGAATTATTATAAATTCTGTTTTTTCTTTTTAATTTTTAGTGTACTATAAATGTGGCGTCTGGTACATTTGTAAGCAGACGGTGGTGATACGCTCTGTAGCTGTATAATACACATGACATAGCAGGTGCATACTATATTCGTACATCGTACGCAATATGTAGAGTATTATGTGGACTAAGTCCGGAATAAGCCCTCGGGCAAAGCGATGTATGCTGCGCTGCTCTCTCGATTTATGCGAATCCACGATGCTTTCATAACATACAAGCGATATACGGGTTGAGCAACTTGATCTCCCTCCCTCTTGCTCTCTCATTTGCATTTGAAATACTGGACAAGATATATTTGTGTGCATGGTCACTGATATAGTGGCATTATAGTACCGAACGACGGCGTCATATTCGTGTCAGCTAAAGGCTTAGACCATCTATGAATCGAAACATAGATACATATCAAGATCCTTTCCAATAGACGGTTTCGAATGAGAATCAAAATTCTCTAAAAGGCTACCAAGACAAACCATATCATTTTTTAACAACGTTTTTCGTCATTGATCTATGACGCTTAGTACTTACCAAAACATAACAAAGCATGAGTATTTGTATGCCAACAATTCAATGGGGTTTCATTTTTTTACTACTACGTTAACCCCTGACCAAAAATTTGTAAACCGTGATCACTGTATTTTTGTGTATGGCATTCCGCTTTTCAAAAGTTTAAACGATGCCAATGGGCAAAAGGACGAATCTATACGTCGAGTTTCCATCGATTGTCCAATTAACACGTCGAAGTGGTTAACGACTCTGGGTTGCGCACGTACCCTTTGTAATTTTCCCGAGGTTTCGTTGTTCCTTTGTAATTTCATTGCAGAGTCGATTCTGCTGTTAGTTAACGGGAAAAAATTGTACGTATTGCAAACGTAGGATGTAGTTGCTGGACGTTTTTGGGGTGAACAAAAATTGGAGGTGTTCAATGAATAGTGGTGAAAAAATAGAATCGAAATTGTTGGAAATAAAAAATCAACTGTTCTATCAACTATGGCATTTAGTTTTATCGTCGATTAGTTTAGATTAAACATATAGGAGAGAGTTGTCATTGTTGGACCGGGGAAAGGTTCTTGTGTTGGATTCTAAAACTATTAGTTTTGAAAATTTGGGTCTTAGAGCAATTGAAAGGACATGAATGGAGCGTTCGACTAACCCCCGGAAGAATAATTTTCATTGAACCTATTCATGCTTACAGTTAATGTTAGGTGATCCAATATAGAAAATTCTCCCCTATATCGTTTTGGCACTGTCATATGCAATTTTACACATGCAATCGTGTATGATAAATCACAATATGTTTATACGATTTCCAGACGTATTCAAAATGTTTCGGCTGATACTAGTTCCTGTATAAGTTGTCCAGATTGATTATCATAAAAACATTACACAAATGTCAAGAAGTGTCAGTACATCGACTTGGCGACATTTGCTACCATACATTTTCTTGAATTCCCGATACTCTCGTTGAACCGCGTCGAAGATAGGCCTTCCTCGTTATCGAAGCCTTGGCCTGGAAGTCGGCATCCATTGGGTGTCGTTTCGCCAACTCGTAAAGCGCCCTGACGGACTCTCGGCCCCGCCATACTCACTGGCCAGTTTCTTCGACTGCTCTCACCTCGAGTACTGAAACTTTCGAGCGTTAACGATCAACCTTTCTGCCGGAGGTTAAACTGACGGGACGTGGAATTTCCACTTACGAAGGGTCACGCCAGATCGTTTCTCATCGACGAAGTTACCTCGTAGTACCTCTCGTCTTCTTTCGCTCTACCTGCCCACTTTTCTTTACTTTCATATCCAGCACGTCGATGACGACTCTCAGGCACGATCGACCGTACACTGAACTCACCTTCTCGAAATCCGCTTAACTAAGATTCGCAACGTTTACCAAATTTCTTGTTCATCTTTCGGTGATGGATTTTTCCGATTACATTCATCCTGATATTATACAAATTGACTAATGTTACACATCAGGAACTCTGAAGGTTGTAAATGTTTAAAAAGCCCTCTTTAAAAGAAATTGACTTCCACAGTAATGAAGTCATGTGAAATAATCCCAAGAGACAATGGTTCGCGTATTCCAGTTTGTTTTTTTCACTACTTTTACTTTATCTGATTCCCTGTGAATTCCAAGCATTGTAGAATGCTTTTTAACTGAACGCAGCATTCTTTGACAATGGAAACTTTCGATCAGTGAGTTCGATATATATAAATCTGCGACCTCTTCAGTGTCTAGAATTTGTTTAAATTGGTTTATATTTTCAACCAACGCCAATTTTAGCTTGTGTGCCACAATTGGTAATCACTTCCATTAGGGTGCATCCATTCCCCCAACGTCCAATCATCCCCTCGAATTTTGATTCAAATATTTGAATTTGTTTAAGACGACTATGACTTAATAAATCATACGCTGAAATAGTCATGATTGCTGTTGTAGTGTAACAGAACCGTTGAGTGATATTATTTCACGCTGAGATCCCAAATCAATCGATTCGCTACTAAACTTTTGTGGAGGTAAACTACTTGCATGAATTCAAACAATACTGGTAGGCCCAGTTTTCTCAATATAAAATTTTTTTATGCTCAATCTAAAGATTGTTTTTACCGGCTCTAAATCTGTTTCCAACGTTTAGAGCAGGTACTCATTAGAATACCTTAATTTCTGCACAGTTTATTTTAGCTATTGTAGAGTTACCGCTGAAAAACGTGTGGCATGATAATGAAACGTTTTATTATTCACGTAAATCTTTGGGATTAAAGTAAGCAGCAGTCGTGGTGAAGGACAATGAAATAAAATGTTCGCTATGCTTTGCGCAGCGCACACTGCTCCAGGACGAGGTTCCAACTAGCTGAAGCTACCGGATTAAACGATGTTGAATTCTGAACCAAATATTCTAGTTTTAATATCTGCTTAAGGCTTTTGCAGGTGGATTACGTTTTCCAACCGCGCCGCTGTAATAGTCCAGACACAAACTTTTTATGCGTTATAGTTGAGATCACTAGCATACATTATATATTTTGCCGCACTGTTTTATTTCCGTGCCTCTCTTTACACCCTCTTCGACTGTGATTTGCATATCACGTCAGGAATGATTGAAGCTACCCATCAAAGCTATTAAAAGTGTAGAACATGTTTCATTGAGTAAATGTCAAATGCATAGTAAAGTCATTTTATATGGTCATAATGTTACGGGATACGATGTAAGACTTTTTTATTTACGGGGTATATTCCTTTTCGATGCAAGAATGCAATGTCGATCCGCCATTTCGATCCCAAATGGTTCAATGAGTTATACCGTCAAAGGAATTTCATCTTCAAATGTAACCATCAAATTCTTCCGAAAACTCTATGGATTCGAAGAATTACACATCAAAACGAATAAATGTGCACAGCAAAACAATGAAAAACTCCCCGATAATTTTTTCGCAATTTGGACACATACTACAATAAATTATAGGGTCTTACCAAATACTTTGTGAATACTGGTATTCCGATCATCACTGTAAATGGCTGCAAAAATTCTACATTCAATTTTCTTGGCACTGTGGCTGACAGTGGTCCCGGCGATTGAGGTTTATCTTTTGCAATTGTATCTGCAGCTCGATGCCTAGTCCTGGGTCCATAGAATCCTGCAATTCCCACGGGCTCACGTTTCGAAATTTCCCCTAGGAACTCCCTCGGTGGCGAGTCCACGCTCATGCTCCATCGCCCACTCGGAAAGCCGTTTCGAAGTTTCGTTGCTGTTGTGTTTTTCTTTTTTCCTGCATCCCCTTCTATGCTATGAATTTTTCTATTCCCTGTCGCCGTTCGATCCTCATTTTGCTTCCATACTCTACTGGGAGTCCAAAGTCACCTCCCCCCCCCCTTCTCGACATTTCCTTCAGGAACTCTTTCGGCACCTCTTTCACGCTCATGCCCCCACGACCATTTGCAAATGTCTTTAGAATTGTCGTTTCCTTGGTCGTTTGACTTAATATGTTTTTCTTTTATTTAATGCTCAAGACAAAAATTTATGAATTATCCCTATATTTTTTTTTGCATAACGGTCATTGGGTGCTTTTGAAAATAAATGCCATGTATAAGAACACAACATAAGTTACCGTTAACTAAAATTTGCTAATGTTCAACATTTGATAACATGCCGTAACTTTTTAGGCTGATCCTTTCAACCTCAAAACTTTTCTGGGAACCCCATCGAAAATTGGTTCGTCAAGTTTTCTCCACTGAAACGAACGAACTAGTAATAGTTGTACGAAAAACGATTCGATTTGAGGTCACGATCAACTTCCGTTGCCTCTGTACTTCGTTCGAACATCAAGCGTTGTGATTCCATCCGATCCAACGTGAATAGCAGTACCGTACGTTTACTATTGCCCGGCAGTAACATCTCGATGGTCAATCACACGAACGATCGTTCCAGAGTGATCGATACACCTACCAGAGCAACAGAGTCTATTCGAGTATTGGTCACTTTTCCCGAATCGACTTCGGCGATACTTTACTACAGTACTACTTGTAATTGAAACGTTTTCTCGTAACATTTCGTCCGTTAGGGTTCGAACTGGTGGGACTGGTAGTATACCAGAGGATCTACAGACCAGAAGTGCTCTCCAGTTTCCAGGAACTCCCAGTTGGCTTCTTATCGCGAAATAACGATAGTTCCCGGATAGAAAAAACCTTGGCGAAGGAACTTGATGCTGAGCAACCGGTCAGAAAGATAACGATAACGAAAAACCGCATGAAGAGAAATTACGGAAAGGATCACAACTCTGAACCCAAACATAAGGCTTGATGGAAGATATTACGATGTATATGACTAATTTGACAAAGCCTTAGGCCACATTACTAATACTTTACCATGACATCAATTTTGTTGTTTGGCCGCATTCGAGTGCTACGACATTTAATTGTCAATGACAGTACGAATGGTAATTGAATAAATAAAAGCGTCGTAATAGGCATTCGAGCCAGTGTTCCGGTAGCTCGTATACTATAATATACCTCGATATTACTATAATATACTCTCTGTACATTCTCTCTGTCATTGCATGTGCAGCCACCGCTGTTTACTTTCGATTCGTTGCCGCAGGGTTCACGTGTCCCGGTTGCACTGCAATACATTGCACGGTGCAACTGCATTGTACTCGATCTCTCTCTCTCTCTCATTCCCGCTCTTTTCCTGTTCTATTCGTGGCCCTGAAAGAGAGATTGCACTCTACGCTCCATTGTGTCCATCGTTCTCGCCAATGCATCATCCTGCTGCTACTGCTAGTGCTCTTGCTGCAACGCTTCATTGCCGCCACGGATTTTATTCCAATGGCACTCGCGACAGCTACGCCGATTAATTTATTTATTGGAAATTCGCGCTATCGACGCCATCGAGCGATGGGTTCTCCAGTTTCCAACTCTATTGTCATCCGATGGATGAGAATATCTGGATAGAAGATGTATTTCGACAGAAAGAGATTTTCTTTAATCAATTTCCCATTCTTTCTTTGCTCTACTTATTCGATTGAGTTTAATATACCTAGATATTTCAATTCAGAGTTTCGTTCTCGACGGCCGTAAAGTTTTTGATGGTACAACGTCCCATTATTTTATAACTTTTTACTTTCGGTCCCATCTCTTTCTTTCTGATCAACATTTCCCTTGGAGTTTGAGCTGTTCAAGGGAAGGTTCCTCTGATCTGTTACAATTTTTATTTAATATTTCACAGGACTTACTCAAAAGTGTTTAACGCCTTGTCTCTTCTATCGCAGAGTCGTGACTGTTTTGTAATGAAACCCAAGGCCCATTTTGCAAATCGCTTATCATATGATCAGGTTCTCCTGTACGGACATAGGGATGTTCTAAAACGGGTTTCGGTGCACGGCTCATCCCGGTGGAGCCTGAAGTCGATCGAGTACACGTCTATCCGTTCACTAGGTCCTACGCTCTCGTCATTTGCAGCCGCTCGTACCGTTTCTGCATCTCCCGTCGCTGTTGGCAATAGACAGTTGGCTCCACCATGTTAAAACGGTAAACGGAAGTACTTGGCTCTCGTCTCGTGGGTGGTGAGAACACATACCATCTCGACAGGGACGTACCTAACGTCCCATACATCTACATAGAGTATTTCAACACGATAGCAACGATAGTAAGACGAAGAGCTCGTCGACATAGAAGCAGAGTGGCCCTGACACTTGTCTGGAATTTCGCTTCCGATAGAATATAGATCTTATAGTCTGAATAGGGTCCTCAGTAGAGAATTCATCTATAAATTTTGCTTTTATCACAAAAATGTCTATAGCAGAAAATTGTATCACGTGTTAGTGATGTTCGCACGTGCTACTGAAAAACGCTCTATTTGATTAACCTTTCCACACCAATATTATTCACATATCTTAAATTTCACTGACGGTGATTAAAACTTATGGTAACATATTGCTGTTATAGCGTTGATTGTTTTTCATAGTACAAATTTCACCCTTTACACCACAATAATACCATTTGCCCAAAACAAGTATAATAACCGCATTTAAGCGTACTGACAACCGTTACACCACTCGTCAATGGTAGTGAGAATGTTTCTAACCTTTACAGTCGAATAATACAGTAACGCCCAGATTATCCGGAAGGCGGTTAATCCTTCATAAGGCTACGCTACGCGTAGGGTCCTAAAGACCTCAATTCCATGTATTTTAAGATGGATAGCCTACTATAATAATAATAATAGTAAC
>JABMBT010018855.1:0-15025 GCA_018906895.1 Odontocolon sp. PSUC_FEM 10030002
TACTTTATAAATAATCTCTATTAATTTTGTAACTTAATCTATAAACATCTTTATCATTAAGCCTATCGATTAATTAGTCGCGATAACTTTTTTGACGGAAGAAAAAACATTGTCTAATACGTACACCTCATGAATTATAGTTTAAAAAGTGCTGAGCTGTGTGCGAAGCAAACGTCAACCAACTGTCGTTAGAATAAGTAATAAAAAATACATCGTTGCGGAATAATAACAAGAATATCGACAGAGAGGGAAAGAGAGAGATAGAGTCGCGTTGTAGACAGCACAGAAATACGAAGTTGCTGGTGCAGCAGATATGTGTAGGAAATACACATACGTTAGTGTAGCAACATAGTGTGCTTGGCAAAGACCTGGGGCTGCGCCTCATGTTTAAATCAGCGATAACGAGAAGCCTCGGTGACATATGTCACTGTCGCTGTCAGCCGGCTACACAATCAATATAGTTACTTACCCGCGCCCGCTCTCTCGGCCGCTTTTCAGCCTTCAGCGTGCGTAGACGTCGGTCGTATCCCCCGAAGCTCCCGAAGATAATGTATTCGATACGTGACTTCGTATTGGACAAATACAAAAGCGCGTCCGGTTAACCCGCGGCGAAGATCTGTCGCTCTCAGAACGATCAATATTCTCTCCGTCTCGACGTAACGTCAATTTTACCCTTCTATAGTCCAGTCAAATTAAAACTTTGGGGTGGGCAAAATTCATACGGGATTTTTTTCGCAGCTCTTTTCAAAATGCCTTTAATAACAACACCCCGAAGTACCTCCCTTTGGGGTGTCGCGTCAATTATTATTGCAGAAAAACGATTTTGCGCTCCGTGCTCGCACATTTGATCGCCCACCCCCTATAAAATGCTGAGCGTAAAAAATTGTCTTTTTAAGAATCTCAGTCGAAATTTATCTGGCAATAGAAAAATATTATAGCTCTTACCATTGGCACGCATAATTTTTTTTTAAATGGAAGTTGTTAAAAGCGCAGTTTGTCAATCGCCGTTTCGCGAAAAATCAAGACATCCCGTTAAGTCTTCGTTACTATAACAAAGAGGTTGTCTTTCTGTTAAAGTTAGGACTTTTGGACGAGAAGAAACATACAGACTTGATTCTAGACTCAGATTGTAGAGGATGAGTTGAATTTGTCAACAATTGGTAAGATATAGTTTGGCGATGAATTTATATTATATTAACAGTTCATTTAGCAATTCGAGCGCGCAAATCCGCGCGTCCGATCAACACGGGAGGGGTAGGTGGGAACTCTCAATCATGCTCAGTTTTCCCCTCCGCTCAGCTCTTATTATAAGCCGAGATACGAGCAAAATTTGAAGCGCGGTTCAGCGACGGAGAGTCCGAGTGGAAGGGAGAAGAGAGGAGAGGCCACTGTGGCATCCAGCCACCCCCCTCGACACTCCACTAAAATACTCAAAATAAAAATGAACTGATGACCAAACAATATCAAACCAGTTGTTGATCTCAAATTCAACTCTTTCGGGATGGAGTTATAAGAGTGATTGAAAAATAAGAACACCTTTTCCTTTGCCAAAAAATCAATTCCTAAGGAAAAAATCGAAAGAAATATTATTTGTAAAAATGGTCGATTTGCGATTATATTAAGTTGATTTTGTGATGACTTAAGTGGTTGTAATAACAAAGGTTTTGATTCCGTAAATTAAAGCGAATATCTATTTATTCGAATTTTCCTCGGTTTTGGGAGAGTGCACGTCTTACATTTATGGATGTTGGAGCTGAACTAACTTAGGTCCCTTGTTCTCGAGAGGCAAGAACTCGGGTTGGTATCAATCCGCGGGGACTAAGTCCCAGAACAAATGGGCCTGATTCACGCGCAGGCAGTACACTGGGAGAAAAAAATGGTATTTGTAACTATAAAGTGACAACTCGAAATGTTAAATTGATGTAATTAATTTCTTATAATCACAGTAACTGTAAGATAGTTGCCCTAACGACAAAATAGTTGCCGTAATTTTAAAAATAGTCGAACGGACTAAAAATGTATAGTTGTCACTTCATAGTTGTCATTAAAACCACAATTTCTCTGAGTATAGCGCGCTTGTTATCGCGGTGAGAGCGGAGATATTCTCACGCGAGAAAATGCTGATCGTAGGTTCCGAGAGTTCGAGATAATGGAGCGGATGTAAAATATTCGGTTTCTGCGAAAGTTAGTACTAGGGATCGTTACAATTTATCAATTTCAGAAAAGGTAATTAATCATTAACTTTCTCAGAAATATATGTGATTTAAAAAAAAATGATTCTAATAATTACACATTACAAGAATTGTTTGATATCTCATCGATATACAGAAATAATTCGATTCTCGTTTGTGACACATTAATTCACCAATTGCCAGTCTGATTATTACCTATTTATAAATACAATTAAGAATTTCGTTGATTACGATACTTAAAGTTTAATTGAAACGTGCCTAGTTATTGGTACCTCATACTTCATGGGCATTATCACCTCCATATTGTTGTTAACGATTAATTTGAGCGTCTCACTTCAACATCAATTCTATCGAGAACAACTGTGTGGCCGATCTTCCGGTACACATGTAGAGTGTACGGCTGTGCCCCGCGCAGCAATTGCGAAACAAGAGTGCGAATATTGACGATGGAGTTGTCGATAGTCGATAGTCCTGTTCCGGAGGTCGCGTGCTCGAGTCGAGAGACTTCCAATTATTTTACAGGGGTTTAAAAGTAACTCCAGTTTCCTTTCTCTATCACATGCAGGTTTCCATTCGGTTTGCAACTCCTGGTAACATCAGAATCCTTCGCACAGGGCGATGCCAAAGAGGGAGGGGGAGGAGAAGGATGTTGCCGAAGGGTAAAACGAGTGTACTACGTGAATGAGTTAGAAGCACAGCGCGGAAGAGGAAGCGGAGGAGGAAAAGCGGGATAGCAGGGAAGAAAGAGAGTCGACGGCAGAGGGGCAAAGCGAGGCTCATTTTGTCGGTGGCGGATGGCGGCTGCTGCACCCTCGTCTATAACAGGCAGGGCATCAGGGAGGCGGTGGTCGGATGACTGGCTTCGTCACCGCGTGTACGTACGACACAACGATGGAACGCTCGTTCTCTAGCCCCTAGAGAGGGTAGCAGAGATTCTGAAAGTGGCAGGGTGGGTGTACGGCAGCATCAGGGAAGCGAGGGCGGGTTGTGGGGGGTGGTAGATGCTGGCTGCTACTGCTGGCGCGTTGGGAACGAGAAACGCCTGGCTGGCGACATTATTAGACGCCCCTAGTGAGTGAGTGCAGAGTGTACTAAGACCCGGAGACCGGGGGTGGCGAACAGGCGAAGGGGAGAAAGCGAAGAGTATTGAGGCTGAGTAATGAGAAGAGAAGACGGCCCGATGGCCCGATGTGTACGTAGGTATATATATATGTGTGTAAGCAATGGTAGATGCTCTCTCCACTGTCATCTCCTGACTCCGACGGTGAAAAATTCTGTCTGGATCAGCTTCTCGTCCTCTCATCTCCATTTCTCTGTTACTCTTTTTCAAACCCTAACGGCAAAAGTACCAGCAGCATCTCACTCGCTGCTCTCTCATTCCTGTTTACTCGTTTTTTTATATACCTTTTTCTCTTTCACTATTCGCTTCGTCGTTGATATATATAACTACCCTTTCGCTTGGGCACGTACTCCACTTGTAAAAAGGGCAATTTTCACCGTTGACGTTTTCTCTCCCTCCTGCTATATATAATATAACGCGAGGCTGTATCCTCACGTACATGAGAATCGACGGAGCTTTTTATCTACCCCTTTCCTCCTTCAACCGGCGAGGCGACCTTTTCCACGGTGAAAACTCCGTGGACATAAGCGAAGCTGCCGAGGTGAACGAGGCAAGGAGATATAACTACCGGTCTCGAGATGAGATATAGGAGAGTACAAAAAAGAAGAACGAGAGAATGGAACGACGGGAGAGAGCTGTTTCACTGCACGAAGAGAGTCGAGCGATAGAACGAGAGAGGAACCAGCGGAAGAACAGGTCGAAGAGGTAGCCGCGGGATGAGCCCGGAGGGATCCATGCCCGGAGATTTAACGACAATCGAGCAGTTTATCTGCGCCGGCGGAGGTCGAGAGTCTTTATATCGCAGACTCACTAGACTACGAGAGAAATCGAGGAGTTGCGCTATTCTGGTAACGCAAGCACGCTAGATAGACAGACTTTCTTTTTATATTTCCTTTTTTTTTCGTTCTTTCTTTCGGTATCGGTCGAACCAACGGGTACCGTTGGATTCTGGAATCTGGCAAAGAGCCAAATCAGTCGCGAGAATTTCTCGGGTCGGAAAATCGATCGGATATTGCTATATAAATTTATAGAAGAAAATCTCAGTCTTTTTCAGAACCAGTTCACCATCAACGTCGTAGTGTCTCTCGCGAGTACGTCTTTTTCCGTTCGCTAAATCTCTTTATTGTCCCGTTCGTATTTGACTCGTTACTATTTGCATCAACCAGGAGTACCGTAGCAGCATCTTTTCATTCCGGACTCTTGTACCTGGTTATTATTACGCTCCGTCTATGTACTTGTTCTTCTTTCCTCTCCAGCTCGGCGTATCCAGCCGCTGGAAAGGCCGGATAGCTGCCGCCTCGGATAAGACAATGAAGGGCATTAGTGCATACTATAATACAAGTTGCTACCGTAGTTGACAACGTCGGAGTGTCACTCCCTTCGCAACTCGGTGGCTTATCGCTCGCTCTGCCACTACTCCTGCCGTCCGGGCTTATCCCAAAATTAAACGCTGTCGGTTATCCCCGGGCTTTTATTCGATTCTAGATGCGACCGTCGAGATAGGAGAATGCTCTTCCCTAGCTTCTCTGTCATCGTGTGCTTGCAGCCTACGTGCACAGCGAGGGAGTAAACGAACTGGGGCTGCTACCGTGAAAGCCCAGCGAAGAGGAACACGCGAAAAGTGAGCGAGTAGGTATAGAATATATATGAAGCTAAAACGCCGAGTAGCGAAGTCGGGAGCGTCACTGACAGAGAGAGAAAGAAAAGGGAGATGAGCTGGCGAAGCTCTCCATCATACGGGGGAATGAAAATCAGCCGAGGGAGAACCCCAAGGGGGGAAGTAGAATTAAAATGGCTGTCACACGCAGCCAGGGATTGCTCTTCTCCACGTGTATGCAGCCTTGGCAGCGGGATACCTCTCTTCGCTTCTCCACCCAGCGAACTTTACGCGATAACTGGGATGCAGGCTGTTCATTTTCCTATCTTCTATCTTTTATTTCTACATTTTTACGTCGTTCGAATGGTTTCATTTGGTTTCATTTTTGTACGATATTCTACACTCGACGTTCACGTTATATTTATTTTCTAGGTGTACCTATGGTTTTTGGTTTCATTTGTAACCAGTTTCTCGCAGGATCTGTGGTACAAAGCAGCACCATCGAGAGGAACGAAGGGTGCGTGTGTGTTATTATTCCGTCAGTTACCACTCCGCCTCATCTCGATCCATGCATTTTCATCGGTTCGACCGGTTTCATGTACTCTACGGGGTCTCGTCGCCTATGGCAGTCTCTGGTGTGCAGGGCTCGCTCTTTCTCCCCCAGGGGGTTGAAATTAAAATGACAATGAGCAGGGCAGATCCACGAAGGGTGGCTAAAAATGTGTTCCCTCGACGAGGAGAGCCAATCGGAGGGCGCCAGACCTCCGGAAGGCCGCCATAGTTTCAACCCTCGAGCTACTAGCTGTTCCCCGGTACTCGGAAACCCTGAGGGCTCGACGAACAGCCACTCCGGTTGACGTCGCCGTTGTCGTCGAAAGAGCAAAGGAAAAAATAAAAAATGAACGTGAGGAACATGAAGAACCTAAAAACTTAGTACGATGTCTATACATCGTCTATATGCTCAACATTGTATCTCTTATCTACAGTGAGATAGCAGGAGCAAGCAGAAAAGAGCGGCTTGAGGAGGCCCGTCTCTCAGCCTTGGTAATTAAAGTCTTGGCGTGTAATTATTATGAAAAAAGCTACGGCATGCGGAATAACCCGAGCTGAATGTATGCGCTGCACGAAAACTAGAAGAGAAAACCCTTGAGACACGCTACAGCGCATATTTCGTTTCGTTTCCTACTTTTTTTTTTTTATTTCACCGGAGAGCCTCGCTCTTGCAATCATGCGTCCTCCAGCATTCGCCGAAGTCCGTCGTCGTCGTAGTCTCTTTTCGGCAAGCAACGGGACACGAAGGGGAATGAGAAAGACGAGAGAGGCGAAGAAGGAAAATACCGAGGAAAAACGGACAGCGCATCGCAGTATGCCACCAGGAACTGGCGCAGTCCTCCCATTTGATCACGTATACGCGAGTTTTTCAGGATTCGAGCTGAATTGCTCCACTCTTCGGAGAGAGCCACAAGTACGCAATGGAAAGAGGAAAGAAACGAGGAGTTTCGAGAGACACAGAGTGAAACGGGACCTCGGATATTGAGAAATATATCTGCCGATTTCAAGAGAATTTTCGGTCCTCGTGGATGAATGCCCATCGACCCCCAGATAATTTTAAAATGCTTCGCGGACCAATAATATAAACGCCTCGTTGTTTTCAAGAGTTGTAGCTACATATATATATGCACCTGCCCTCACGATCCTTACAGTAGAATAATAATTCGCTTCGTCTTTTCCTCGAGGTAACACAGAACGATGCTGGACGATCGTTCTCCCGTGGACCGATTGAAATAAAAGTACCATCAGCAATTCACCGCACGATGTATATATATACATATATCTATATAAAACATTCGTGAATTCATTATATTGCGTCGGCTTTATTGAAATGGCCAGTAACCATCGCCTCGCGGCCGGCTTCGAGAGGGCTTTGCCATTGCCGCTCCGGCCGCCGTCGTGCGGTCTCCCCGTTTCAAGGTACAATAATATGACGGAAACGTCAGTCAATTAATAAGCATAACGAACCTGACTATAATTTCCGCCCTCGTCTCGTTGTTGAGAGAACAGGGCAGAGGGGAGAGAGAGAGAGACAGGAGAAGAGGAGAGCCCGAGAGAGGAGTCGGGAGTAAGGGGACGATGAGAAGCTGTTCTCTGCAGCAGCAGCCACAGGGACGGATGAATGAAGCGCCGGGCATTATGCGGCTTTATGATTGGTCAGATCCGTATCTCGACAGCCGGTTTCCGCTTTTCAATCCTGCCGAGAGTCGCACGTCAAAACTTCCCGAACGAGACCTTTTAACGGCGTGCACGTGCCACACTCTTCTCTCGGTCTGTTTGGCACTTCCACCAACGTGTAGCACTCTCTTCTTGCCCTTGTAGTTTCTGTCCTTCTTCGGACTCGGTCGTATACTTTGTAAAAGTCTTCAGAATTTATAAACTACAACATTGGATGGTTGTAGCAACGTCGATGAACTTTTTCATACATTTTTTATGTATCATTGCCTCAACTTGAACAATGTATAGATTTCGACATTTCACGAATGCAGCCGTTCCTACGTAGTGAAAGAAAATCAAGTTGAATATAGCCTGGGGCGTAATCTCCCGGCAAGTCATCACTCTCGCTTGTCGGGGGTGAAGTAATTATTAGAGTACTTGATCCTTCGTGCGTAGTTGTGCGTATATGTTGCAAGCATCGTAGATCTTTCGCGCAAGCAAAACAGACAATGAATACACTAGCATACATGAATTCAGAATGTACAGAGTATGTATTAGGATTAAACATGCGTACCGCCACGTTCTGTTGATGGTCCACACGGTTCATCCGTCCAGCATCCAATTCGCAAGGGTGGTTGCTATAGCTGTTGAGCTGAGCGGCCTCGGGGGTGCCGAAACGGTTTCATTACACAGCCCAGCGCGAGGGATGATATCCTGGGATTCTTGCCAGCATGAGCCCCGAAGGGGATCAAATTCAGAACTCCCGTCTCCCACGAGGAATAAATTCTGTCGATTCCCTGGGTGAATCCTACGAGCCATCCCCATTCCCCCCTCCCCCCCCTTGATCTTTTTCTCCTGTATCAGTCTTCCACCCAGGTCTAGCGTCCTTTCCGTGCTCGTGTTGGAACAATTCTGAGGAAGAAAAGCGTTAGCAACGAGAAGTGTTCAACTCTAAATGAGTTCTACAGACTTCATTGAGATTAGACGCTTCTCTTCGACGTCGGATGACGCCTATCCTTTCTCGAGATCCGCTCTATCCCTTTACCTTATTCAATCTGTTCGCAAAGGAGTCTCTCGTAAGCTTGTCGACGGCGGGTGTTCTCGAGGGAATGGTACGCGCGGCTCCTTTGAAGACCTCGCCGCGTTCACCCGAATCGTACTGCCATTATTCGGCGACGAGTACGTGTGCGACTGCACGAATACCGCGGTTCACGAACGGTCTCCGTACACACATTGCGATTAGTATTAAATGCAGACATTGTAAATGGGCCCTTCCCGTATCAGATGTGCTCCCCGAGAGCCCCTAGACCAGTTATTAGCCCTCTGACAGGACCATAATCCTGAACTCCCATAATACAAACTGAAAATATAATGCCTATTAGCGCGGATCTTTTCAATGCATGAAAATACATACGTACAACGGGTATCACGTGCACAAGATTTCGATGTAGTGAGCTTTTTCGTGTCCGTTTGAAATCGTTATGTTTCCCCTGGTAGGATTTTAAAAGCGGTGAGCATTGATAATTCATTGGCTGAACGGTAAACTCGCAATTTCCGGGTGCTACAAACGAATTAAAATCTTTCTAGCGCCTCGATTTTTATTCGATATAGGATGGAGAAAAATTGAGGAAAAGCTGCGTTGCAAAATTTCCGTAACCGAGAACGTCCGAGAAAAGAATACCTGCTCCCAGCCACGAATATTTCCGGCTTACCGCACCCATTGTGCGAGAATTTCGAACAAGACTAAGTAGGACGCGCAGATCCTACGTAACGAAATATTATTGCGTAACATATTCCAACTCATTAGAGCGCAAACTCTCAAAAGATATTAAATTCAATGCTGTTACTTTATTGTATATGGTACGTCACTGATGAAACATCTGCTTCGGTTACGGTCGAGCATCTCGCGATTACAATGCTCGCTACCTCTCGAAGATCCGATCCTAAATTATTAACGAGAGTACCTGGAGCGTTGCTCTTGTCTGGAAGAACAATTATTACATGTCAATTTCAAATATATAGGTAGAAAGTTCTAATGAATTCAGGAGGATTGGTGACGAAATACAGTGACCCAGCGTGAGTGTATACTGTATATTAAACGCTTATGCAGAGGAGTATTTACGATGTTGAGGCGCGCGGGTAGATAAAGCACCGAACAGCATCACAGCTAGCAGCTAGCGGAGCGTATACATGGGACACGAAGGCGAATTCGCGCTCGGAGGCCAAGGGGTTGGGCAACGGTTGGTCGTCATGACGACCAGCAACCCCCAGGACCCTCCGAGCCAGTATCGCCGGGGTTGGTTGAAAGGGTGGCCCAGGGCGGCTGGACCGGGTTAGGTTGGCCCCAACGAATGTCACACGAAGGGGACACAAGGGCGAGTATTCCTACCTACCCCCTGCGCTCACCTTCTCTCTCTTTGCTTGCCAGCCAGCCAGTCGCCCAAGATGGCCGACTCGACACCACCATGTCAATAACACCCTCTCCGAGGCTCACGCACGTAGTTCCAGCAGAGGGCAACTCATTTCTCCTAGTCCTCATCCTCCGCTTCCTCTTGCTCGTCCTCCTCTTTCCTCCACACAGCCTCGTTCCTCATCCCTCTAGCACCAGCCGCCCTTTCTACCTTCTCCGGTATACGTATCTGGTGAAAGCGAGGGAGCGAGGTAGCGGGCGAGTGTTCTCCTCTTCACCCTCTACGTAGGTACTCTCGCTCCACCATTTTGCTCCTTTCCTCGACGCGCGTAATTAACGTCGAGCTGGAGGGCGAAGTGGAGAGAGTGAGGGAAAGAGTGAGAGAGAACGTGAAAAAGAGAGAGAGCGAGAGAGAGAGAGAGTGAAAGGGTGGTTATGATGACGCAAGCCTGGTACACAACGGAGAGACAGGGACAAGCATGGGGTGGTTTACCTACTCCCCGGAGGCCAAAGGGCCGTCTACTCTTCCTCTCATTCGCCTCTCTGCGCTACTCAGAGCGAGGCCACTCTTCACCTACAGTATAGGTACACCGATGCGGATGCAGGAATGCCACCCTCACATAATATCCTCGAGTGTCTTCGTAAACTTCGTTAGACCGCTTTTAGCTGACGGTTTTGCATGCGATTCTCGTGCTCGTCGTCTCTATAGTAGGTATACCTGTGGTATACAAATTATTACTATGGTTTTGTTAAGTTTTCTCAGGGTGCCAAGTGCTGCAGCCCCAGTTTCAACCTCGAATTTACAAACTGCAGAGATAAACGGTACTCGAGCTATTAAAAGAAAGCCTACGATATTCGGTGAAAGCCAACATAAAATCTATGGAGATTCACTGCGGTGAACCACGATGTGAAACATCACCACCAAAGCTCTTTCATACTCTATACCAGTTGCTTCCGGTGAACTCGGGAGAGAGCTCCCTTTTATTTAATTATCGGTCGGAGCTACGTTCTCTGTTAGAGTACCGTGCTTCCGGAGGCAGAAGCTCTCTGATTGACAGTAAGGGCCTCGGTCATTCAATTTGCTTTCGCGTGCTTCATGCAGAGAGATGTCGTTCCATCACTTATCTTCCTCGAGCAGTCCAAGTTTTGTGTAAAATCATTTTAATCAAATGTTCTCGATGTTTGTAACATACCCTCGATTCCATCAACTCTGAATGTACTTAACTACGCAACTTAAACTTTAATTACGCAATATTCAGCCCTTGACTTTGTCGTCTTCCGATTAAGAATCGTGGAACTCTTTGCCAGAAATGAGGAATGAGGAATATTCTATTCGATTAAATCCTTCATCGATTGGTCCGAAGAACAAAGGACCGGGACGTCTCCCCAATCGTACCGACGACAACCTTTGTCCTGCAGTCGTTACGCAGCGCGAATTTCATCAAAGACCTTCTACTCTCGTGGAACTTATTAATTGGCTTTCATCGAGCTTCCGCGACGACGCCCTAACCATTTTCCGCGGTACCTTACGATATTCGTAATTACAGAACCTATTTCCAACTGCCTTGATAGTTCGAAAAAATAAGTTTGACGACGTGACTCTGAGATCATGATCTCGAAGTTGATGCGATAGACTCGTGCTGCCGGTGCTGTTGCAGGGTTCACACTTAAATGTCGGAGCCTCTCAAGGGTGCGATAACTTTCGCGACGGACTGTATTCCAGGGGATGAGACCTCTGTCGGGGTTTTCTCCCCTCGGGTGTTGGGGTGTGTTTCGTTGCCAGGCAACGACACCCTCGAAGTCCGGACGCTGATTGGCCCCGTTCTCTTTCCTGTCTTAGTCGAGTCTCTCCTCTTCCCATCCCTCAATCGCTCCAGCTCACTCTCCTCACCCTCTACTTTCTCTGCGCAGAGAACTCACCCTTCCACCAATCAGCCACCCCCTACGACGCGTCAACCCCGAGCCATTCCACTCTCTCAGTGCATGCATACAACACGCGACCGGTATATTCGTCGAGTATTTTTTCCTCCAGCAATATAATCCCCCATGAATCGAGTCACCCTTGCGTTAGTCACACAGGCCACACGTGCTCATCGACTGCATGGAATCGTTCGTTTCCTCCCATATCCCCCTCCACCCCTGGCGTATTAATCTCACACTGATAACAGAACGAAAAATGCTCTTGCATCGTGATGAATAGCTAAAAAGATCCAAAGTATCCAAATTTCTCTATAATTTATTTCCTTAACTCTTCTTGCTTTTGCCCGAAATTTAAACCATACACTAAAGACATTTAGAAGAATGAAAGAGTCGTCTCGGATGCCCGAGTCACTGACGATCCACTCGGGTATATGTGACTGAGTAAGTCATGGGATAAACCATTCAGGATGCTAAGGCGACCTTTCCAAATACTCCTCGATCTTTTGAGGCCATTCGAAAAAGATCCTCGTCGGGATAGGCTTATTTTTCAAGGATTAGGACTCTACCATTCTATTGATCGCGCACTCAATGGATTTTTTTCTTTGCATTACAGCAGTCTGTAATACATCCTTTTATTTATTTGTCGAGTGTTTTGACAATGAGGTTATTCATCCCTTTCTGTTTTCACTCGTTTCGTTTCAGACAAGATAAGGGAAGACATTGAACAAGAGAGAAAGGTTATCGCTGATAAGAATAAAAATGGAAAAGTTACATCACCTTTCAAACAAGCTCAAGAGCCAGAAAAGAAGTGTGGATCATCCTGTCGGAGTTTCGAACTGGACGACATGAGTTTCGAAGCTGGTGATTGGTCTGACGATGAATTCCCAGAAACAGGGTACGTAAAATTTGATATGCAAATTTTGTTCTATTTTTCTTATTCTGACGAAATAATGTGTAATTATGCCGCAGCATGTCCAAGAAAGTTCCGAAAATCTATTATGGTTCGCGAACGCACAGACAGATCAATCAAGTCGTAAGGGAGTTGCGAAAAACATGCTATAAACGCAAAAAGTAAGTTTCCATCGCTCGTCGCTTATTTTGTGCAAAAGTGTTCTACATTCGTTATAATTGCAGCATGACAGTACTTAGCAGCAGAGAATTTACGTGCCTACAACATACCGATATGGACAAGACTAAACTTTGCGCTGAGCTTCTTGATCCAACAAAGGTACGCATACAGAGAATTCGATGCTACGTGTATTCGTGATCGCGCAATACAAAAATTGTCATAAAAATACGTAAAAACGTTTACTTCTGTACGCAGAAAAGAGGTTGCCCGTACTACACGGATAACAATAAACACGTTATTGCCACGAATAGTGCCTTGATACAATACGGCGTAGAAACCCCATGGGAAATTGAAGATTTAGTGACAGCGGGTACAGAAGTTGGAGCTTGCCCCTATTTCGCTGCTAGAAACCTAATGATTGAAGCTGACATCATATTTTGCCCATACAATTATCTCATCGATCCTTCCATCCGTGAAAGTGTTAGCAATTTTTCTTATCTCCGCTTCCGATCTTAAAAACGTGTTTTGAATGGTTTTCACTGTCTCTTCCAGATGCAAATTGATTTGCGCGGAAGTATCATTATATTGGACGAAGCCCACAATATCGAAGATATTTGTAGAGATTGTGGTAGCTTAACACTTCCGCTACACGATCTCGAGGTCGTGATTAAAGAATGTAAACAGTTTGTAGAAAAAAAGGAAGCCGAAATCGGTTACGCTGTTGATATTCTACATCATTGCAGGAACTTCGAAAAATTTATAAACGATACGCAACTGAAGCAGCAGGTGAATAGCCTTGCACGATAAGATTTGGCAAAGGAAATGCGATTGATCCAAGAATTTTGAAATTTTAGAAAGGCAACAGTGAAGCGTACTGCAGTGATTATTGGACAGGTAGCGAACTAGTTGCTCTTCTTGAGATGACTAATGTGATAACTGCAAGGCAAATCGAGCAATTTACGAACAGTATTCGAGAAGCGGTTATTATGACTAGTCAAGCGAAAGATGCTATGCGCTTGGGCAAAACTGTAGCTGCTTTGCCGAGCGATATTGTTCGAGTACTGGAGAATTTTTCATTCGCACTGAAAATGGTCACATCGACGTACGCGAAAGACTACAGAGCAATTGTCAGACAAATTCCATTTGGTGTAAGTAGCTAAATACGAAAGAATATTTATGGAAATATTCATAAGGTTTTGTTCGGAGAAATCGGCATTTTCATTTGCAGTACAAGACGGAAAGAGCTCTCGAATTTTTGTGTATGAATCCTGCTGTAATATTTTCACCTGTTTGCACTATGGCGAGATGTGTCATCTTGGCATCAGGTACGCTCTCACCTATCGCCTCTTACCAACGCGAGCTAGGTGTTGAGTTTCCTTTCGTGTTGCAAGCGGATCATGTTACTCCGCAAGAACAAGTGTTCATCAAATGCGTTTCTAAAGGGCCTGCGGGTAAGGCCCTAAGAGCGACTTATCAGTTCGTTAATAAATGGGAGTTCCAAGTAAGGATCTATTTGAAAATGACCAAAAAATGATCGTACACGGAAGATTATATTCTCATTGCGTCATTCCGATTTCAGGACGATCTTGGAGGCGTTCTCCTAACTGCCTGCCAATCGGTGCCTCACGGAGTACTTATGTTTTTTTCGTCCTACACCCTTATGGGGAACATGATTGCCAGGTGGAAGAATAATGGCATCTGGGAGAAATTGGAATGGATTAAGGAAGTTTTTCAAGAACCTCGATCGAGCGGCGATTTACCAGCGATGATGAATGAATATCGTGATTCCATTAAAAATTCTTCGGATGGCCCTGTTGGCTCAATCACCGGAGCATTGTTGCTTGCAGTTTTTCGAGGCAAAGTCGCCGAAGGTGTTGACTTCAGCGATAACGAAGCGCGTTGCGTTCTAACGGTACGCAAACGTCAGGAATCTATAGAATTAGCACAAATAATAAATTTAAACGACCGCCCGTTTTTTAGCTTGGAATACCGTACGCCGTGAGAAGCGATCCGGCGGTGGAGATGAAATTTGCTTATAATGATTTGAATCGTAGCAAAGGTCTTCTGTCCGGCAACGAGTGGTATACCATTCAGGCGTTCAGAGCTTTGAATCAAGCCCTCGGCCGTGCGATAAGGCATCAAAACGATTGGGGAGCGATTGTTTTAATCGACGAACGGTACGTTTGTTAAGATGGTTGTTCGCCTAGCATCATAATAATAGTAACTCTAATTTGTTGAATAACTTCTAAATGACCATTCTTAAAAATATTTCCATTAACAATCATTATGATTGAGATCAACAAAAGGTGGAAAATGCATACATTTTTACGTTTTTATACGACAGATTGTTTAAATAATATAATAACAAAATCGAAAAAAAAAATCCAAGATTATTTGTTTAAAAATAATTACCATAATAATCAATGCCAAACAAGTGTCTCATAAAAATGTCACCGATTATTACCGTGCACAAGCCGAGATATGCAGCATTGAATATTACTCGATTTAT
>JABMBT010018965.1:0-15013 GCA_018906895.1 Odontocolon sp. PSUC_FEM 10030002
TTTTTTTTTTTCACGATTTAATCGACGTACATGCGCTGCCGGACGTATACGCCGGTCGCACAGTTATTATTTTTCTTCGTTTTAAATACCAGTAGTACGGGGTAGAATACGAAGTTTAAAAACTCGGCACTCGATCGTCTGTCTAACGAATAAAGCTCGATAAAGTGATTCGATAAAATTAGCAGTAATATTTACAATAAAATAAAAATGACCGATTCCTCGGACAGAGCACCGATATTCCTTCGCCGGATATTTACAATATCGAAGCTCGCGAATTACTCGGGAGATCGAGGAATTTTTAGGTCGCCGCTCATGGGCCGCTCTTTCGTCGCAGGATTTTGAGATTTCGGAGATTTCATGGATCTTAAGTAATCACCGAGACCGCCCGATTCTTCGGGCTTGATCGAATCTCGAACGTCGCGAAACAGTCGCGGATTCTCGTACGAAGAACTCGAGGAGCCCATTCTCGTTTCAATGTCGATCGATGGACTCGAGTCTGCTCGAATTCCCGTTTTACCGAGATTAGCGGATGACAATTCTATAAAATTTTGCATGCTCGATTCCCGTTCGGAGACGGGAGTTTGAGAAGGATCGACAGTCTTGCGACTATCGTTGTTGAGAATATTTTCCAAGCTACTTTCGAGATGCGGCGCGGCCGACCGCGACGAGGGACAGTTGGCACTTTGAAATTCTGATTGTCCCGCAATTTTCAAAGAAGCGACTCGATCGCACGACGAAGTATCTTGAATCGGGAAATTTTGAATCGTGCTGACCGAACCGGTCTTGCTCGATTCCGAAAACAAATTAGCGTTGCTGTCATTGTCGTTGGGCTTGTAAATAAAATTACTCGCCGTACTCTGAGAGAGGATGATATTTGAGATGCCAGCAGGACCTGCCGTGCCAGCGGCACCGGGATATTTGCTCGTGGAACGAGTTTCAGAATTCCATCCTGGTCTATCGAAACTCAAATCCGGTGTACTTTTTTGAGAGTCCACGAAATTCTCCGAATCGAACATCGAACGATTACCAAGATCGGGCGTACTCTTTTGAGTATTGCGTCGTTTACCGAGTAAATTCTTGGCATCCGGCGAAGTGCCGTACAACGTCATCTGAGAACTCGAGCGGCTCGTACTCGCGGTTTTGGGATCCATTTTGGACGACGGGGAATAGAGAGATGTCTTTTGCATCGAAGCGGACGGTTTTGAAGCGAGTGATTCGTACAGGGGCATGTGAATAGACGGAGTATGGACCTGATAGATGTAATCGCTGTCGGTCCTGAGTGACGAGAAACTCTGCTGATGCGGTAACGACACTGTGTCTTCGTCCATTGCGTCATCCACCTGAGCCTTGTACGAAAACATAATCGAAGGCTGCGAGATTCTGAAATTCCAAGGAATCGACGTTTTACCACATTTTGTCACGTCGTCGCGTCGTGCAAAAGAATTTTCTCCGAATTTTCACTTACCCGAAGAATTCCGACAGGAATGTATAATAAACCAGCGGCGTGAAGAACGTCAAGTAAATCGCGGCAGTGATATCGACGACGCACAAACCAGCAGGATTCTGTGTGTAATTCAAAAGGCCGGCTCCTATCGATTGTACGAGGTTCAGAGTCGCGAGAGTACCAGCGTAAACGTAGAAACTTATCCGCGCTGTAACCAATTTTTCATTTTATTTTTTTCTCTTTTTCCGCACGGTTAGATCGTTTTTTCCACTCTAGAAACTCACACGGAAGGGTCAATCTATCTCGCACTCTCGTCCACGGAAGAATCAGTATGAAGATGTATATCTAAAAAATAAACACAGAGAATAGAATTTAAGACGGATAACACGGATAAGTGTTAAATATAGTTTTCTTTTGGTTTTTACATACCAGTGTAAAAACGAGGCTGCTGCAAAACCAGAACATCATACCCCCATGACCGAACACGTAAAAATCCCTACTCGGAATGTGAAACGTGTCGTCCGGTAAAACGAATTCCAGAGTCCCCTGAGTTACAGTAAAA
Organism: Odontocolon sp. PSUC_FEM 10030002; assembly: GCA_018906895.1. Taxonomy (NCBI): domain Eukaryota; kingdom Metazoa; phylum Arthropoda; class Insecta; order Hymenoptera; family Ichneumonidae; genus Odontocolon; species Odontocolon sp. PSUC_FEM 10030002. The sequence continues at coordinate 2,007 of JABMBT010018965.1, forward strand.
ACGAGGGCTATGAGACACGTGGCGAGAAGGACTCTTCTTATACTCGACCGGCTGTCCAGATGTCCTAATTTTCAAAGGAAAAAAACAAGTACAATTTTCGTGGTCTTCAAAACTCGCGTACGTCGATCGAGACTAGATTTTTCAAAATTTCGTCCTCACCGAAGGCTAATCCAAAAATGACTACGCTCATCTCGGTCAAGAGGAGGAAAAATCTCACGGTAACCCACAAGACTTTGTCCACCTTTCCGCCTGCGGTCGCCGACGCGTTCACCGTCATAGATACGACGCATCGTATCACAGATATCACTACGTTACATATGACGAGTCCGTAAAACGCTAGAAAAATTGGACTACTCGTGGCTCTCAATTTGAGCCTCGCGTGATTACATCGCACCAGGACGAAGAGCAGAAAGAGTAGATTCGGAACCAGGATCATTACGTCCCATATTCTGACTCTGCGAGAAACAAAAAATAAAACGTATATTTATACTTACGCGTCTCTCGTCTGTCGTCGCGATGAAAATCACAGTTACCTGGAACCCTGAATTTCTTTGTACAAGACGAGCTTGCAGAAATGTTCTTCGTCCTCCGTCGCCGAACCGACGTTAGGATCGTCGGTGGTGCTGAAGTCGAAGGTATGGGGATACGCCTCCGACACCGCCTTAAGTTCGTCCTCTCCGTACATTCTTCGCGTTGTATTTTCCTTGGATTATCCACGCACCATTTTCTCGACTTTCACTGCAACGACGCGATAACGAAAATTGAGAGCTATCGACGAATAATCCAACGACGCTACTCGGCAAATTTTATATCGGACAACCCAAAAATAACGTCGAAATTGAAATACAGTCAAAAGCCAAAAATGTATTAATTTTGAAAAGACGAGGAGAAATGAGAACCGAAATGAGAATTTCCGCGCGATCTTCCATCGACTCTCCGGAAGATTTCTCATTGTTGTCGTAACGCTGACGTGATTGACGCGAAGAATGAATCACTGGAAAGCCTTGATAATAACATAACATAACCTCGTTGACGTTAAAACAAAAAAATTAACGGAAACGTTTCGCAAAGCGTGAATGATAATAACAAATAAATGAATTCTGCTCTAATCTCTAGATAACGACACAAATGAAAATATTGATCAACTTGTATCGAGTTATCGCGCGTACCTGTCAAAGAAACGTCTCTCGAGAGATTAATCGAGGCCCCGTAACCGATTTACTCTAATTAAATAAGAAACTTTGGGTTAATTGACTTACGGAATGTAACGCCGCGTGCATTCTTCCTCGAGTTACAAATCCTCTCGGTTTCCTTATAATTATGTCACGCGATCTCGCGATTGACGATAACGTGATAACTTTTTCTATCCGAGCGTCGCGCGATTTTCCGTTGATCGTAAAAACTCGTTTTTCCCCCAAAAAGATATTTCGAGCTCGGATTCTCAAAATTCCGAAGACGTTCGGGAATGCGTAGTTACTTTCGAGTTTAAATAACGCCAAACGAAGTAACTCATTACGGTGTATTTGACTGCAATTATTAGAAATCCAACGCGCAGAGCCCGCGACTGCATTCCCAACGTTTTTTTTCTTTTACGCCGTATTGTTAGAGTTTTGTCCTAGCAGACTACTCGACTGTCCGCTGCTGCCAAAGCAGACAAAGTGACAGGAGAGCAAAAGCAGGTGAGAGCGAACGCCGCTGTAATTCGGTTTCGTATTAACTTTCGTAACGAAAAATACGTTGATTCTAGAGCTCGTTATGGTCGAAACTGTCGAAACATTGTTGCAACGATGCTTGCGTGTTGTTTTCGTTGGTTTTCGTTAGAAACAAAGTCAGTTCCACGCGCGGACACAGAGCGCATAATTATTATTATTGTGGTCCATATCAAGACCATCGAGCAAGATGGCGAATTGGCGGGAACGCCATTTTTTTTTTGATTCTTTTAAATCCGTAGCGGATCTGTGCAAGAGTAATTTCGTTTTATTTCATCTTCAGTTTTTCTTGCACCGATCTGCTAGGGATGTCGTATACGTTTGTACTATTTATCAATTGATTAATTATAATCGCAGCTGGACCTAATTGGAAGTTATTCGATCGAAGATGCCGTCAGCGGGTGATTATTCCAATATGTTGCTTCGAAACGTTCACGCGGGGCTTCCGAATCCTGGAACCGGTGAAACGAAATTAATCAGAGGCGATTATGAATATTGGCATTACGGATGCGACGGCTTCGACGATCGAGTATGAATCGTTGCTATACATTTTTAAGAAACTCGCAATTGATATTTAATTTTTCAGTATCGCTCGTTTTAGGGTTGGGGCTGCGGTTATCGAACTTTACAGTCTATATCTTCCTGGATAAGAATGAACAAAGGAGGGCCGGCAGTCCCGAGTTTACGGGAAATACAGAAGATATTAGTTGAATTGGAGGACAAAGATAAATCTTTCGTAAATTCCAGGGAATGGATCGGCAGTTTCGAAGTACGATACAATTTAATCTCGTTTCGGCGACTCTCTTTGCGATGTAATTGATTAGTTTACGCCCTTGGCATAATTCTGATACAAACTTACCGACAGATTTGTCTCGTGTTGGATCAACGCTACGATGTTTCCAGTAAAATCGTTCACGTCGCGCGAGGTCAAGATTTGGCTCGACACGTTCCCGTTTTAAAAACGCATTTCGAAGAAATCGCCAGTCCGATAATGATGGGCGGCGACAAAGATTGTTCCAGTAAGGGAGTTTTTGGTATACATTTAGGAACCGACGATACGTACCTTCTTATCGTCGATCCTCATTTCGTCGGAAAAGCCAAAAATTCCGAACAATTACAAAATAATCGTTGGGTCAAGTGGCAGAAATTAAATGAATTTATCGATAGTTCTTTTTACAATATTTGTTTGCCCCAAATAAAGGGAGTTTAATTCATTCGCCGACTTATCGTTTAAACATTTACAAATAAAATATAGTTGTAACTAATCCGTATTTAGTACAAGACAAACTCCTTGCAGAACCCATAAGGAAATATGTTCGTTTGTTCCGAGATCCGCTTCGAAGACCAAACCCACACCCATCGCGTCTCGTCGATTCGACGTTGTATAAACCGGAGTTTTTATTGTATTCTGCAGTAATGCACCAACGAGAAAAGTATTGTGTTAAACTTACAGAGCTTCGTTGTAGAAACCTACCTGAAGCTTCGATCTGTGAGATTCGATTGGTATGATTGTTACGATCGGTAATTCTTCTATCAATATCTTCGGATACGATCTCTTTAGACAATGATTCTCGACGTCCCATCTGGCACCCTCGATATACAGGCCTTGCACGTAACAACCCTGTCGAAATGAAAAATATAATTTCCGTGGATAATAGGAATAAAAATGTCGAAGATTGTTGTTTCGTGGTACCTGATTCGGTCTCTCCTCGACCTGATCGGCTTTGGCGAATTTCGAAACTGAAGTATAGATGAGGGAACGGTCGAGTGGCCAATTGTTTTTGCGACACGCCATTTGTACCAGAGCCGCGATGTACGTTTCCGGTACATGAAGACCGGAAAGCCATATAACAACGGGCTCGTTACATCCAGCCTGCAACCCCGTAAAAGAATTATCGATAATTTATATTTTCTATGGGTGATTTATGAAATGCTCGAGTTTTTCATTTATTTCCATTTTTATCGCATAGTCCTTGAAATTTCGACGAAATCTCACTATTATTCGTAATCAGCAGAAAATTTCTAATCAACTTTTTCAGATAGGATAATTTTGTGAACAAAATGAATTTATCTTCGAATTTTACCCAGTTTGTGTATTGCGCGATTCTTTTTTCAAAATGGTCCATCCAGCCTGCCAGACTTTTCTTGGTCGCTGGCGCTAAAGCCGCCCATTCCTCAGGAAGGTTTCCGTTGTAAAGTGCGTTGGATACGCCGTCGAGGATCGCGTCCATACCGATTTCTCCGGCTATCGCCTGACACGATTAATAATCATTGGCAATTTCGTTGCACATCCTAAGGCGAAACAGCAAAAGTATACCTTTCTCAGCTCCGTCAGGATCTTTCTCATTCTTCCGATCAATTTGTTGAATCTTTCCAATTCTTGAAAAAGTACGACCGCCGAGGGAGTTACGCCCAGGCCGAAATTTCTTTTCACCTTTGTCGTGTCGTATTCCGGTGGAATTTTTGTTAAAATTTCACTCGCGACGATATCGATAAATTCGTCTCTGCCAATTCCGGTTCCAGTCGCGACTGTCGTAGTAACATTTTTACCAAAAAAGATTGTGTTAGCGCGACTATATTTTGCAACCGCAAAGTGTTTCTAATTTTTTTGATATACATACGCTCTGCGGCCTGACCGGCTATTTTGATAAAAAAATGAAGACTGGAGAATCGAGCTAATAATCGTGATAAAGATATGAATTTTATAGATATTCTATTTACCGGCGTGCGGCTGCAGATCTATGAGATTCGACCACATTTCTTTTGTAGTTTCCGTGAAATAGCCGATTTCGGCGTTCGGATGAAGTCCGAAAACTTCCGGGGAATTAACCAGCGGAAGTTGTTCGATGAACTCTATATAAGCTTCTCGTTTTCCCGGCTGTGGTAACACGTAATCCACTTTATCGTCGTAATAAAAGTGAAACGGTTGAAAGGAGTCAAACAGAAAATCTCCAAAATATTCGTCCATGTAGATCTTGGATATCCTCCGATCGTAGCTGTCGATTACTCTTCCTCCGTACATCACCTGAAAATTCTCCGTTAATGCACGTCGATCGCTATTTTCGTCGATTAGGTATTTTTTTCGGTCGACTTCCTCACTTCGCCGATAAGATATTTGAGACTCTTCCAAGGAATTCTGCTGGAATCCTTGAAAGTCATCGCCTTCGTCAGATACGTATCCAAAATTGTCGTGCAAACGTTCAAGTCGGATTCGTTGAAGTCGTAATTTATATTCCATCCGATTTTTCCGTATTTTCGCCGTTCCTTGGAAAAATCGCGGGTTTTTGTAAAATGATGATATTTACGATAAAAATAGCTAAAACAAACTTGAAATATTTACTTGAACAACGGCGTGATAGAAAGCTAGAACATAAATGAGATGCTTGTACATCGGATGATCGCAAGAGTCCAAAGTTTTGGGTCGCATCTTGAAATATGTGTTCCTTAAATTCAACTTGAGACCGTTCGGTGGTTCGGTCACGACTGTAGAATAAATAACCGGTAAATGATTCGCATCGATTTTTCCATCCAACGTTCGTCAAGTCGAGAGAAAAATGAATACGAACCCTTGAACGATCGTTGCAGTATCCCGATAGGAAAATTTTTGGTCGGATCGGTCGTTAGCCAAAGACGAAAATCGTTATGAGGCGAACCCGTCGCTTCTAATATTTTTTCGAGTTTTCTCGTGAATTCCAGGAGTAAATGACAATTTTGCAACACGAGCCACTGACCACTGGCAACTGCATTCTCGAGCAAACTTATAGCGGTCTGGATAGAGTAGAAACGAATTTGTATGAAATTGTCGCACAAAACGCGATTATTCTTAATTTTTGCTGTACCTTCTCCTGGCCTTGACCGAGGGACAGATATCGAAATCTTTCGCCGCTGAAATTGTATCTTTCGGCCAATTTCATGAGTTCCGAGGTCGGATCCGAACCCGGACTCAGAACGAAGACGACCGGCATTCGCGAAGTGCTTTGCTCGAAAATCATGTCAAAGCTGATATTCGGCGGAGTGATATATTCTTCGCCCATTGTTTCGCCGATGTAATTGATTACTCCGCGATAAACCCGATCCACCCGGAAACAACGGATAAACATAAGTTTTTCGAACGATCCCAACTTTTGCGAGTAGCCACAGGGAAATTCGACGGACTCGGGATTATCCAAATCGAACCACTAAAACGACAACTTTTTCTTTATCGATACTCGATTAAACTTCAATAAATGTTTGTCAAAACTTCTCATACCGTTTTGAATTGATCAGCCTCGTACTGAAGTTCCTCGGGAAGACGAGAAAATTTTTCTGGAAAATCCGTCGACAATTTTAATAGATCGTTCCATCCGGTCGAGTTGAGCCATCTCGCAGGATTTAATCTCGGTGACTTTTCCAGAGTGACGTTGCCCTTGATAAAGAAATCGAGTTCCGCTTGGCTGACATTATCGACGCTCTGTTCGATTCGCGTACAAATTACGAAAGAGTACAGAAGTTTGTGTTTCTCGAAGAGTCCGGTGCAACCGTATTCGTAGACGTTTCTCGTCAACGTACTTATTATCTTTCGTAAGCGCTTGACGAGGGTAGGATCCGGCAATGCTTTTCTCAATGAATATGCGAAAACCTCGAGGTAACTGATCAACGAATATTGATACATGGAATTTACGGTTGCCATGTCCGCGAGGACGAAGAATAAAATTGCGCCTCTTTTGGCGGCCGGACGATAACCGTCGCGAAGTTTATTTATGTCCCCCGCGGTCACTTCCGCCAAATGTATCTTCGTCGAGACTTCGATCGCGCTCGATTTAGTGTTATCCAATGTTTCAATGAGATCGATATTGTCCAACATGTTGCCTTGATTCGTCGCGATTTCTCGTAAAAGACTGTTTTCTAATTGTTGCAACAGTTTCTTGTTATCGCTCGTTTCCGCGATCAAACTCTCGCGTTGTTCCTCAACGTCCGGTCGCTCGGTTCTCACCACGACGGAGAGCAGTTGATCTTCGAGACCCTGCCAATTTTATTCATTCAAAAATTAATAATTTTACTATTTTCTTTACCCGAATGACGACGATACTTACGGCAGTCGTGACTGTGTAATTTATAACGGTCGCTTTCGTGTAGACCGCTGGATTAAAATAAGGATTCGAGAGCTTGGTAGTCAAGTACATCCGAAAGTTTGGGTCGTAATCGACTTCTTTATCGCCCAACATAACGAAATTTCGACCAGCCACGTCTAAAAAATATTCGCGTATTCGATAAAAATTACATATCCGAGAGAAAATCTCGCAACTTGTAAATAATTACTTTGCACGTTTTTGGTCAAAACGTTGTCCAGCACCGGATCGATGTAATCCACGTCCTCGAAGATTATTGGAAAACCATATTTTATCGCTATTTCTACCTGTTTGATAAAGTCCGAATCATTGAACGTTGTGACTTTGAGATTATTATTTCGTTCGCGTTTTTTGATCCAATTAAGAGCTTGCTGTTGCGGATCGATGGACAGTGGAAATCTCGAAGCACGCATAGTCAGAATTCCGTTCTGAACGGACAATTCGTCGGGTGGTAAACCTTCCGAATTCCATCTGGAATGCAAAGTAACGATATATCGAATTCATTTATGATTATATTTTTCTTGTGTACCGAGAAACACGAAAATTAGTTGTTTTATTTTATTAACCCGCTAATTTCAACGTCGTTCGTGAGTTGTTGCTCTATTCGATATGGCTGCGATAACGGGATATTCTTCTCCAAAATACTATTTTGCCAATCCCCGTAGACCATTTCGTTCCGGAATTCGTACGAAAATGGACCGTTGTAGGAAAGAAAACCAGCGGACAGCAAGCAATTGCCAATCATTTTGTCCAATTCGTCGTTGAAATTTTCAAGATCTTTTTGCCATCTTGCATTTTCCGACGACAGACCTCCGATAAGTTTATCAGCCGCGATCAGACGTCTCTGAAGAAGATCGGTTTCTTCCTGAAGCCGCTGTCGGTCACTCATCGCTGTCTTATATTTTTCGTTCAATTTTTCCAATTCTTTTTCAATTTTCCTCAATTCATTTTCTTCTTTTTCGAGAGCCTTCCGGGCTCTTTGAGCTTCGCGCTCGAGTCCCTCGACTTTTTCCATCTTAGGTTTTACCTACAACGCGAAAAAAAAATCAAATTGCATTGAAAATCGATCCCTGGAATCCGACCATCCGAAATTTCATTCACCTCTCTAAAAACAACGCAATAGTCCAATACGGCAAGAAGAAATTTGTAGAGACCGTAGCCGGCTTTGCTTATACTCTTCATTTGTTCCAGTTTGTTGGATTTCTTCAGATGAGATTTTACCATTTGTTGTTGTTTCAGCGTTATTCGATCGCAATCCATTTCTTGGAGAGTTCTCAAAAAATTAGGGTCGCTCATCATTCCTTTGGCGCTTTTCCACGAGATATCGCGAATACCGCGAATTATCGCGACACCTTCGCAAACGATTTGCACCGGTTCGGGTGGAGTCGCGAATGATCTACGACCAAATATTATGTGTATACTTGAAATTTGCTTTTACAAATTAATTTTTTCCGCAAACCTTATTTCCGTAATATCGCCCTTGTCAAGCTCTCCTAGAGCAATTCGCGCCGCATTGAGTGCCGGTTGAGCCTCGGCCAAAACCTCCTTGGCCTCCGCCGATTCCTTCGCTATAATTTCGTTCTGCTCTTCAATCTCTCCTCTCTTTTCCGTACTGAGAATCTTTTTTTCCATAGCGATATCCGTGCTCGTTCCTATCGAAGCCAACAGTTGTTCACAATTTTTCGTCTGTTCGGCAACTTTGACCCTTTGAACCGCCAGGATCGCGTTTAACTCGACCAAAGTCATCGAGGCTTCCGCTATTTTCTTCAAACCTGCGTTTATAATTTATTTCACTATTTATATAACCGATCGAAATTAACAGAAGATAAAAATACCTCCGGACAATCGTTCGCACTGCGATTCTATGTAATTTCTCTTTTCAATCAACAAATTCAGATACGTATTTATAAAATCGAGATAGTGCTTCGGCGTGACATAATTAAATCGTCGCAATTTCGCGTGGAAATCCGATGTATAGTGCTCGATGGAAACGTGAACGTGAACGACGTGTTTAACGATTGCCTCGCGATATTCTTCCTGTATGTTTGGATTCTGAGGAAAAAAGATAAATCTCGATCAAGCTCTCTCTCTCTGAACAGTCGAAATGAGAATTGTGCAGTAAAAAAGAGGTCTCACGTCTCGTAAGATGACATTCGCCACAGCTAAAAGTGCCTGTTCCGGCCAGGGAAACATCCAGTCGATAGTCGTGCTATTGACCAAGCCTGGATAGCTTCGACATCGCGAACGCAGAGCTTCGCCAGCTGGGCTCATCGATAACGCGATGCGTAGATTAGCGAGACTGACTTTTCCAAAGTACGCCCACACATTTTCTCTGCAATGTTAAAGGGTGAATATTAATTTGTAAATCTATTGGACGATTTAATTAATTCATTTAGCGATGAATTACTTGGTGATTCCGTGGCCGGATACTTTGGCGGCGTCCCGACACGCGTTTATTATCGCTTCCTTTTCATCTTCGGTGAATAAAGACGGCACGACTCCGGTCATTAGCATATTATTGACCAGCTCGAGAAAACTTTCGTCGGCAATGTGAGAATATGTGAAGAGAAAAACGATTTTTTTGTTCTCGACACCGACTATATTGAACAATCTTTTCATGTCTTCTCGGAAGCTATTCTCGTTGTAGCCACGGCCCAGGGAGATCTCGAACGTATCGGACCCGGCGGCAAAGGCGGCGAGCCTGATTACAGATTGTTTTCCACTACCGCCTATACCGACCACGAGAACGTGGCCACGATCCATCCTCAGAGCACGATGAACTCTCGTCAGATGATCGAGAGCATCGTTGAACAAGACCATATTGATCTTTGTATTCCTTTCGTTATATTCTTCGAGGATCTATTCGAATCGAGATAGAAGTGACGAACCTACGATCGTTACGGTATTTATTATATGCGTTTTAGCTGACCTCCAAAAAGAGACTGTAGACAGCTTCGTAGTCGAGCAAATCCTCGTAAAATCGTGCATCTTCGTCGCTGCACGCGTTTCTAAAGTCACCGAAAAGCAGGGGATTTCGTAGACTGTATTCTATAACTTCGGGTTGTTCGTTCCAGACATCCTGAATTTTCGCTTCCAACCTCTGATTCACTGATTCTCGATCCTTTTTCGCGATCGAAGATTAATTGTCTTTTAAATTATTAAATTACAAAATTGAAGAAATTTCACGGAAATCATTTATTTACCGAGTCGGTTATGAGTCGATCGCACATAACTCTGGTGAATTCGTTTCTCCAGAGTCTGACAAATTGTTGAACGGTCGGATAGTGTACGGGATCGCTTTGAACGAGACCAGCTATGATTCTCGAGAGATCACGCATATTGAAGATGTAGTGAAATTTAGAGGGAGTCGGCGGTAACTCGGTCGCAACGACCTGCAACGGACATTTTAAATCATGATTGAATCACGTTATTCGTACATCGACGAGTACGATAAATCGTACCTTGTATAATTCCAGAGTTATCCGTATCAGAATGTTCGCGATGATCCGAACTTGATCGTGAAAATTTTCCAAGTGTCCACATAGAATACTCGTATAAATATAGTTGAGGGTAGCGTCGGTTGGAAATGCAACGTTATAGACGGAAAACATTGAAACGAATCTGGGATCCACTTCGTTTCTGCCACCTCCGGCTTTTCCCATCGCTGCTAAATATACTAAAAACGATCAAGCAGAATGATAAATATTTTTGTTTCCTAATTAAGATGAAGTATTTCGTCGGGAAGTGAAACATCATCTCACAAGTGTCTTTGATCTGTTTCCAATTCAAGTCTTTGCCGCGATCATAAAATCCACCTCGTTCTATGAGCAATTTTAGCAACGCTATCGGCTGTTGAGTACCGTAAGCGTCTACTAAAGGCATATTCATATCGTCTATAAAAATAACCAATTTTTTTCCTGGCGGAGGACCGTAAACGTCTCTCGTTCTTCTTTCTACTGCCGATTCGATATTTCTCTGTGCATCCATTGACGTTGTTCGTGATGAAAAGTTGATGATCAATTGATTCTGAAAAAGAAAAATGTAACGCAGAAAATTATCAAGATAATCTTCACTGATAAATAGCATCGAAGATGCGATAATTACGAATTTATTTGGATCGAGTCTTCTGAGAAAGTCTTGAATAACCGCAGTCTTCGATGTTCCCGTTTCTCCGACCAATAATACCGGTCTGCTCGAGTCGTTCATTAATTTAATGAACCAAGTGGTGCGCAAAGTGTCGACGGTCGGCACGAGAATTTCGCTAAATTTTTTAGTCCTGTCGTGAATGTACGGAGAAACGAGCCACTTCCAAGGCATCCATACTCTTTTTTCGATGTCCAATACATAATCGAAAAGCGATCGAAAAAGGATCGGTATGTAACCTGATGATAAATGCGAAATAAAAAGAAAAAGGTAAAAAAGTCACTTGGAATCAAAGTGGCTATTATTAAAATTCTGTTCTTACGAATGGTTGCTAATTTCTCAGGAGAATCTTCGACCATCATTAATCCCGTAATTTTCTTCATATATTCGTCAAAATCGAGTCTCGATTGCGCCACCAAAGGAGCTCCCAATGAACAATAACACGATTGGATGTAAACGGCTTCGAGCAATTCGTTTCTATTGGAAATTTTCTCGGAAAGCAAGGCTCGATCCTCTTGATTGAGGATTTCCCCGGGCTGCTCGATCGGTGGTTCGTCTTCCGGTCGTGCCGGATAAAGACCGTCGATCGTGTGACACAGTTGACTCACGAGATTGAGAGCCGTTTGTGGAATTATCATCTTCAGAGGAAGAACTTGTTGCAATCCCGACATTCCGTCGATTATCAGCCTCAATGCACCGTGAACGTACTTTTCGCACATGTTTCTGAAGAATTCTTGTTCCGATATACATCTGCTGTTTATCCATCGATCCATGAACGGTTGATAACCCAAATTTTTCGGATCCACGTAAACCATACCGGCTCTGGAAACCGTCGCCGGAGATGCGTACTGCAAATCTCCAACCTGTTGATTCCGTGTAATTATTATTAACACCTTGCTGATATTTCTTCTAAATTTCTTCTAAATTTCTTTGCTTACTTCGAATAAAAGACTGCAATAATTTTGCAGTCTGATTCTCTCCTGATTAGCGAGTGTCAAGAGTTTATTATCGTCCATAACAGAGTTCATATTTTCGATCCACAGAGCGTCGATATCACCGTCGAAGAGTATGTACTCCCGTTCATCTTTTCCCGAATCGAGTGGCCGATTTATTTCTCGGAAGATATTGCTGAGTAAACCATCCGTCCAGTCTCTCGTGACGGGATCGAGAATTCCATAAAGTTCGATCACTGTGCAAGCCTGACGACGTACCGAAACATGCGAATTAATTTTGTTTTGTAATTTTCCTGATTTTTGTTCGTGCACTAAGTACTACACCGTTCGTATACCTTCGGATTTAATATACGAAGCTTGGTAGGCTTATCAAGATAGGTTTGAGCTTTGCACAGAGTCTCGATCACTACAGTTTTTCCACCGCCGGTCGGTCCGACGACCATCGTTGAATGTCTCGTCATCATTACTTCGTACAACTGCACGACTTTGTCAAGCTAGAAATGATTACGTTATTGCGATTGCTTAAAAAAAAAATAAGTATAAAATCAAAATTTACAGCGTGTACCTGATCGCGAAGTAAAATATAGCCTTCCTCTTGCAGTGCCTTTTCAACTGCATCATTAAAATCCGGATATCCGAGTCTGGGACAGTCCAATCCGGGAAACAAGTCTTTGATCAATCCCAAAAAGAGTGGAACGTCGTCGGATATAAATTTGGGTAGATTCATATCTCTGAGTGCTCTCATAAGTACGACGTTTTCGGGCAAATCGCTGCAACTTGTTTTCAACTGTCCAGCCATATTCAATACAGACTTTAGAGCTCTCAATCCAAAATCGTAATGAGTCTGCTTGCTGAGCTGTTCTCGCGCAAGTGCGTACAATACAGTCATCTTCTTTGCTAAAAGTTTCGCGGTGAGAAATCCAGCGCTGAACAATTTTATCTGACAAATCATCTCGTTATCCGGAACTATACAGACGACGGGTCTGAAAAGGGCTTTGACGGATTCTGGAAGTTCCGTACGACCGGCGTAACCCGGATTCATCGTTATAAATATTCCGACTTTCGAATCCAGAATCATGTCGTGATTCTCGAAC
>JABMBT010019075.1:0-15013 GCA_018906895.1 Odontocolon sp. PSUC_FEM 10030002
ATATATTTACTTTATCAAGGTGAGTCACCTTGATATAGCAAAGTGATACCATTCGACAAGTACAAAATAATCTATGACGACAGACTCAATAAATCGCGATCGTATGGTGACCATGTGCAATTGATGTAATTAACATCTGTGCGTAGTTGAGCTATGACGAAAGCACTCATAAAAGAGAGAGAGAGAGAGAGAGAGCAAAGTAGAGATAGTAAAACGAGAAGTAAGGTCACGCGAAACGGAATTGCTCCTTTCTCAGCAGCATATTAGCTCCTCCGGGGATTCTCGATACTTTATCAGTTTTATACCGAGTTTATCCCCACCTCCGGTTTATCCGTTAAACGACAGTCGATGGATAGTTTTCAGTACTCAGCCACTTTGTAGCAAATGTATTCAACGGATCAAGACAGAAGTAATACCAGTGATTAGTGTCTAAAACAGCCAATCACTGCATGACTTATCCTAACTCTGACATTCATCTCAATGCGTTTGTCGAGCTGCGATTGTACTTTCGCGATAATTTGTGAGCGGTTAAAGTCGATGTCTTAACGAGTTACAGATTCTAATTATACGATATAGAAGGTGCAGAGTCGTGACTCGATATCTATACTTTTACTGTTTACTACACGGTATAGAGATACTTTATAAGTGACATTTGCAGATATACATGATGCAGTGACCGGAACTATTACCTAGAGGCTTTGAAGAATCTCAAGCATTCCTCGATAGTGCGGTCACTAAACTATAAACCGATGAAGAATGCTGATGAGCCAGTTGGAAAAGTTTGCTCATGATGACAGACTGTTCAAATTATCGTTATACGTTGCAACGACTCTGCGGTCTATTATTAATGAGCAGAGTGTACATCGTTTGGCCTCCAACGGGACTGAAATATTTTTTATATTTTTGTCATACAGGCGCCGTGGCTTAGTTGGTTAAAGCGCCTGTCTAGTAAACAGGAGATCGAGGGTTCGAATCCCTCCGGAGCCTCATTCGCGATTCAATTCGAGAGTGATATCATTTTTTTATTCTTTAGTTTTTGATAATCAACCGCATTCCTTTCCTCTTTCACTATCGCTAAATTAAACATAGTTACGTGAAAATCAGTCCTTATCAGTGAATCGTTGTTTTTAGATAAAAATATTTGCTAATCGCAGAAGGCGGGTTAGATGATAATAGGAAAGAATTCTAAAAAATGTTGTGGAACGATGAATCACTCTATTTTTATCTTGTAATCGTTTTCTACTGGATGGCAAAAACCTTATTTAGATTTTTGATTTCGATTAAGGGACTGGACACAGTGACTTTTATTGGTCTTTCGTCTGGAGAGCTTTTCTGAGTATTACACAGATGAAAATACCGTAGGCGCCACAATGATGGAGTACAGTATTTATAACTCTGGAACTTAAAGGAACAGGGTTACACGCTTGACTTGGCGTGTCGTGGATTAGCTTGTCGATTCGTTTATGACCCAAGCGAATCCAAAAGTGGATCACTGTTTGCCGGTATGTGAACCTATTTTTAAGATATAAATATTTGTATGGAGTGTCTAAAAATAATGAAAAGAGACAAGAATCAGTATTTTTAGTGATACAGAGATCACCCTAGAGTCTGTTCAGCCTGAAGTAGAGAGGAAGGTCAAGATTTTTTTTTTGACATTGTTCTTATAATCTCTATAGGCGATCTTTTTTTATTGCTATCTGGCCAACTGTTGAAGAATTCCGGAACTATAGGCAAATTCAATTGGTCTCTACGCAGTGTTTACGTCCCTCAGTGTGGTCCATTCATCAAATAATTATTCATTCATGACATTAATGTAATAATCACTCAAACCCTCAGCTTCTTCGTGTGACGTCTCCTTATCCAGTCGTCATGGTCACTTGTCTCACATTTCGGCCAATTAAATCCATTAGTTGCTTATACGCAGCTGGCAATAGCGCTGCGAGATTCGCTCGTTTTAAAAAATATATACATATGCAAATAGACTTCAATTATTTGTCACTGCGTGGAAAGAATTTAATCCAACGAATTTAGGTTCAAGGGAACAAAAGCTGAATGGATAGGCTGAAGAATGTTGTCTCTGAGTCGCCTTCGAGTTACTTTTCACGTTATATTTAATTGACTTGTACATAAATTTATCAACGAATTTTAACTTTCCATTCAAGCAGAAATCAACTTCCTCATTAGTGTTCCAACTCCGTCACTCATAATGATAGTTCGGGGAATCTTGAGAGGTGCTAGTCTCAAGTGAACAACTTCTCTTGAGAATCGTAGAACTCGTCGAGTCTTCCACGAGATGCGCATAGAGAGTGCACTATTTCCTCGAGCTGTAAATGAGGGCATAATGTACGGAATATTGTGCGGATAAACGACGACCACGTGCAACCATCTGAAGCGCAACATCTGAGTTGTGCTGCAACAGTCGGACGTGCGATTACGACGTTGAACTCTGATGGAATTCATATAGGCAACACAACTCGCACTATATACATCTCGGTCACATAACTCACACGATCAATGAATTTGTGGGTCAGTCATCGATTAACGGTCCATTAGGGACCAGTTAATTTCATACGCTCTTGATCCATTTTTAAACTGCAAACAAAGCAAACAAGTTCTTCTTACCCGCTCGATCAATCAAATCCAAGGCGATTCATACTTACGAGACAGACTCTTTGTTTACTTTTGTTAATAGTGATTTATAAGGATTATCCAAAAATTGTGTACATTTTTTTATCATCTCTAATGTAAATATCCGATTAAAAGGGCTATTTTGCCATATCGTTATACATGATCGTCGCTGTAACGGAGTTTTTATAGGCTCTCAGAAAACAGCTTGTACGAGTTGGGAGAGTGTAGCGTAAACTGTTGAATCTTAACGACCTTTACGTCGCCGTCGTTAACGAGTTTGACGCCAAAACAGTGGCACAGCTTCCTTGTTTCTTATTTTCTCGTCCATCATCTTCTGGTTCTTTCTCCAGTATTCATTACTTTGGGTCTATGTCTGGATGTTTCCTTTAAATTAGAACGAATATTTTTCGACCCTTCTATAGGACGATGCAGCTGCTACCAAAGGATTGAACTTGCTTATTATTCTCGTCTGAATCATATTGTGCATCTTCCCTCATCATTTATGACATTAGGACTTTGTCTGGAGGTTTTCTACAAATGCGTTTAATTTTAATATTTTTCGCCCTTTTTACGTCCTCTGAGAATGCAGCTGTCACCAAAGGATCAAGGTTTCATCGCACATTCTTCTCACGTGTCCAGAACTCTGCGGTTGATAAGAAATCCGCAAATCTTTATCAATTCAGCGGTCTGCCGAATCTGGCTGGTTTATATCCAGGATCTTTTGGTTAACTTTTTACATTCATTTCAACAGGATATCCTTAGCTCGGTATCCTGTATCCGCATCCTGAGTTTGAATGGATTCATCCTCTCAACGAATTATACCGCGATTAGCACATAAATTTATAATACATAACGGAAGAGGCGTCACCGAGTCTGACTAACGGAATGAGTCTTATTATAATTTTATTCGAAAAGCGACGAGTCTAGCTGAGATTCAACTGCTGCGTCACTTTAACTCATTGATGGCATTCGCAGGGAGTTTGTGTAATCGATAACAATGATCTCCAATGGAAACGGCAGATTAATACAATACGATATTATAAGCTGGCGTAATAACGCTCACAGTCACTGGGATGCATGCGTCGTGATACTGCAAGTCTTGAGCGAATGACGATTATTCATAATGGGAAATGCCGAAAGCAATGTGACAAGTGGTGTGAAAAAACAGACGGACACATCGTCGATTTTACTCTACAAATTAGTCGATTTGAAAGGTAAATTACATTATGGACAAGTATCATTTACCGATGCATCTTTCCTTTGAACTAAAAATCATTTGAATCGAGATCACTATTCATAGGCGAACGCATAGGCAAGATTCTACGTTTATTTTCACCACCTGCTGCTCCATTGATCCACTTATCTTTTTGTTGAGACATTCCACAAGTTTGAAAAAAATTCTGGTTAATCGTTATCAATTATAGCGACAAACCAAAGCTACATCGCGCATTGCAATTTGTTATTGTTACTGAGAAAGTTATAGAAAAAGAGTTTTATGAATGTCCCAGGAATGCGTTGAGAGTTCTTGGGTGGAGGCTGCATTTGTGGTCTGTTACCATTGCGTTCTCGTTATTCGTTATTTCCGATGAGTCAGTGGTACCAGTTTGGAAAGTGAAGTGCTAACGCCTCGGTAACGCGCCCACCGTATTCACAAGTGTTCAACTTGATGAACCAAATACTTATTGCTACGACGCCAAATATTTGAAGCTATGGCGCAACGGGTTTCACGTATATCAGATAGGCAATTTTATGAACGAGATTTAACATATTTTTTCAGGAGGTGGTCTCTTCGTTGACATGATGAAGAGAGCAACGCAAACTAAACAATTTGCAGAATTGGATCATGCAATCAGAACGAAAGTTGAGCCTTTTCTCTACAATAAGGGGAAGGGCAAATGGATCCCCATTGAAAAATTGGTTTTACTTCGTAATAAAGATCGTCCCCGTCATAAATTGGTACATTAATTCCTTTGCTTTATTCCGAATGAATCAAATTCTGGCTCCTGATATGTTGAAAGTTTCAAATGGATAATCTAAGATGTAAAATAATTAATAAGTTTATTTAAACCTTTTCAAAAGTTGCCAGCTTTGAAAGCTATGGAAAAGCCAGATGAATATGATGTCACGAAAGAGATTAGTGATGAGGATGTGGATGAAACAAAAATAGGTACTAATTTCCTTTGATGACGCTCTATGACGAAATGTTGCGCATTACGTGTTTTGAGAAAAACGTTATTTCCCAGATAAAAGCAAATACCGGCTCGTCTGTTGGATTCTGAATGAACGCGGGGCGGTTGGAGAAACGATTTTGCATCTGTGCATGCTCAACGCAACGGCTTTACACGCCGATTTGGCTAAACGTCTATTACGTTTTTATCCCAACCTGATTAACGACATTTACATCAGCGACGAATATTATGGTAGGGTTTAGTGCAAGTCATTGAATTCCTTCGGAATGCTTTGCGCAACACGGTTAAATATGAAAAATACATTAACAAAGTGATAAATCTGTCGAGGCGCCATCCGGAGGCAAAGCCTGTTTGTTAAAGAAAAGGACACAATTATTAGCTCCGCTGGACAAATCTTGGCGGTTTTATGTAGAAAATTATGTCAGAAATATCCCAAATACTGTGTTTTTCATCTATTTAAGTCATTAACGTTGCTTTACTCGATTGTAATTATTTTGTCAATGAACCGCAGGCGAAAATGTATTGCACATCGCGATAGTTAACGAGGATCCAGCGATGGTGAAATACTTGCTCGATAGTGGAGCAGACGTTCACGAACGTTGTTTCGGTAACTTCATGTGTCCCGAGGACCAAAAACCGTCGAGAACCGACAGCCTCGATCACGAATGGCTATCCGTCAATCCAGAAACCAATTATGACGGGTAAAAATAAAAAGCACGTCCGTTTGCAACAATTCTCTGAAGATTGTTTCTTAGTATCATAGAATGACAAAACTAGAACTGTCGTAGTCGCTGACATAGATCCCTAATAGTTTCGCTCGTTTTGCACTCGTTGTTCTCCTGGAATAATGATGACATTTCGTTCTTGAAGTCTTTGACTTTTCACCCACTGAATCTTCTAGGCTCGCTTCCACCAAGTTAAAACGATTGTGCAGAGGAACTCATCACAACTTTACACATTTGTCTCTCTTCTCTCTTTCTCTCGCGAAACATAAATTTCTCTTTTAACTTTGCTCGCTAATTATTTGATAGCATTTACGGGTCAAACGAGTGAATTACGCGTAAGAGCTAAATGTTCCTCCGCTGTAAGCACGCGTTCAATGTCCTCAATTTTTTATTTATTGATCGACAAATATATCGTTTGTTGAATCCCAGTTACGTCTACTGGGGCGAATATCCGTTGACATTTGCGGCGTGTCTTGGACAGGAAGAATGTTATCGTTTGATGCTTGCCAGAGGTGCCGATCCTGACAAGCAAGATACAAACGGCAATACAGTTTTGCACATGCTCGTAATTTACCAAAAACTCGTGAGTCCAATCGTTGTATCGTACGAGTGAGTGACTGAAGACATTCGCAAGTGCCATTTATTTATTACAGGCTACTTTCGATATGGCGTACGAAGTTGGGGCTTCTCTGGCACTCAGAAATTCCCAACACTTGACCCCACTAACATTGGCAGCTAAACTGGCAAGGATCGAAATGTTTTTTCATATTCTCAATCTAGAACGAGAAATATACTGGCAAATCGGTAGTATAACTTGCGCAGCTTATCCCTTGGGCCAAGTCGACACCATCGACATGAACACGGGTAATATCTGCAATAATTCGGCCTTAAATTTAGTAGTTTTTGGGGTAAGTCGTCCGTTTCTACTCCTTTTGATAAACAATTGAAAACAGATCTATGGATTCATAATAAATTACGTGTATCAGGAAAAAGATGAACATTTGGAACTTATGGATGGCGCTTTAGTGGATCTTTTAAATGCAAAATGGAACACGTTCGTTAAATCGAGGTAACAACTGTTGAATTGCTAATACTCGTACGAGATATTAAAATCCATTTCAATTTGATGCAGATTCTATCGACAATTTTTCCTCTTCTGTTTCTACTTCGTTATATCACTGGTAAGCTTCACTCTTCGACCGGGTCCAGTGATATCGGAAGAATCAACAACGACTAGCAACGATACGACAATGAAACCAACGACTTCTATCTTTAATTCCACATCTTATACAACCCCTGTTAGCGAAAAATCTGTCCAAGTTTCCCAAATGTCCTTAATTATCAATCAGATAACTACTAATCTTGTTACTAATTTAATGGCATCGTTAAACTCCACCACATCCTCGTCCCTCGAAAGTTTCACATCGCAAATTACTTCAAACTTGACAACGACTCTAAAAGACGTCTTTAATTCGGACGAAAAGTTTCAAAATCTGGGCTGGTTCGGTGCATTAAATTTCTCGGAAACTGCAAATTACGTTTCCCCGATGTCCTTCGGAAATAACTTCAACTCGTCGTCTGGGAATCCAGCTGGTAATGCCGCAGACGACGGTCCGAAGAATCTTCATTCAACCATCTCTACGTTAATCAGCAATTCGACCGTGACTGAAAGAAACACCGATGAAGACTGGTACCATCTGTAACAATAATTATCACGAATACATTCCTCATTCATCAACACCGACGTTTTTATAATAATGTAATTTTAAGTGCATATATTTTTTTTTAATCCTCAACTTGTTTCCAAGGTGGGATGACTTAACTGACGAATGCAGACTCATGCATCTTGAAGATCCAATAGCTAAGATACGATTTACTGCTGAAATCTTCCTGGAGATAGGAGCGATACTTTACATCGCAGCTGCGCTTCGCGAAGCAAGATTTCTCGGATTAAATATGTTTATAGAAAATTTGGTAATCAATCGATATTTAAAATATATAGAAACTTTTCTATTACTTGTCTACAGAACTTAATTAGCAAAATATGAAAAACTAAGGTACACGGAGAGATTTTTTTAATAAAAATTACCCTGCTGTTTGGTAATCGAGGGACAAAACCTGCCTTTGAAAATAATTCCAAAAAAATCATGAAAATTTGGCCATGCTCTTAATTAAAATTTTCTTAACTTCAAGTCATTTTTGTTTTAGAGCACGTTAAAATTTCCTTGATGTCAAACAAATTTTGTTTAACAGCATGGTAAAATTTTCATTACATACCTTTTTCGAATTATTTTCAAAGACTTTTTACTAAAAAAATTCTCTCTGTGTTACGATAGCATTTTCGCTCGTTCACGAAAAATGCCTATTTCCTACTCAATTATTACCATTTAGGCTCGCGATAATAAGAAAGTTGACATTTCTCTTAATTTCCAGATGACAGCGCCTTCCCGAGTGATGTTTCTAATCTCCTGTTGCATCCTGACGTCTTTTCCATTTTTGAGACTCGCTTGTGCCGACAAAGTCGAAGACATGCTCGCTGTCGTAGTGATGCTGACAACAGCTCCTTATTTCCTGTTCTTCTGCCGAGGTTTCAAAACAGTCGGACCATTCGTAGTTATGATTTATCGTATGATAATGGGTGATCTATTGAGATTCGTCTGCATATATTTGGTCTTCGTGATGGGATTTTCACAAGGTAACCATTGAAACGAAGGCTGTATGACGTTAATATCGCACCACATTTGTCGTACTCGACCCAAGCTAGATTAATTTACAGTATCCTACGTAACTATTCTGATATCTATGATCTCTAACGTCCAACTAACGTCCAAGTCTATTACTACTATCTTACGATCCACGAATTCTCAGGATTAATATGTATATATATATTAGCTTCACGCTTCGTCGAGCGCGATCTTAATACTAATCTCAATATCGCACAACGCTCATCTGGATACGATCTTCCAATCCGAGCTGCGAGAAGTAACAATACTGTGGCACACTAAAGGAATGCCTGTAACGAATTCCACTTGAAGGGTCAATAGTCTTCGAGCCTTACGCAATAAATCATTCCCGCAGTTGGCATCGCGACGTCATTGCAATACGTTCGATAACTTTCACGTTTTCTAATAACAATTAACACTCTCGCACCGTATCAAACGTCCCAAATCTCGATTCCCAATCGAGCGAAGATAAGTTCTGCGAAACTTTGATTCGACGTAACGTTTTTGTCCGGAACTCGATATTCGCGAAAGCACAAAGTGAACGTCTCGCGAGAGTAATATGGGCCGAGGGTAATTTCGTGTACGCTTAAAAATAGCTATCTTAGCCAACGAGAATCGCACACATCCGCTTTACTTTGTATATGTATATGTATATGTATGAATTCGGGTTACTTTAATCCCATTTTTTTCATTGTTTCTCGTGATATTAATACTTTTTTAAAGACTCGTTTGATTTAATGAAAAATTGAAGAAATAAGTAATCGTTATAATGACAAGAAAATGAAACAAGTGAAACACAAATTTCAATATCAATAACGAATAAATTTTAATGAACAATGCCCGTCCCAGAGATATCGCTCGTGACGTTACTTTGACAATGATCTAATCCGTTTACGGAAATTCAAGTGCACGTTTGATACGTAACTTTCCGAGCAAAGGCAATTATTATGATCTAAGCGCGCTGACGCCACTTCTTTCTCCGGTGCACCCTTGATGATGCCGACTCATTCCTATCTTGCTCGCGACATTGACATATATTTTTTTTTATCATGCACATATTCGTAAAACTGTACCAACGCCAGAAACGCTTGTATTTTGTTGTGTAGACTCGAAGCTTTTGCTACTGGCGGTGATGTGATGCTCATTCCACTTTTCATCGCTCCTCTTGTTGCTATTATGTCAAGGTCACGTTACGTTAACGCGTGCCGACGATTATTATTATGCAAGTGCGAATCCCGACGAGCCAAGCACGTAGATATGCCTCGTATATTACTATATTGTACTATGCATACCTACGCGACACACTGATTCATCCATTCTTACTATTCTAGCCCCGTCTTTCCCCTTCACTCTCGGCAAAGTGCCATTGACTTTAACGGATCTTCTTCCCTCACGGGTTCTTTCGTATTTCTATGTAGATATCAATGTGTAAATAATTTGATGTGCAAAATTAAACGAGAGTGTGCATTGCACTATATTGCCACACTTTTTTTATTTAACGCTTCGTTAATCATTACTTATTTGTATACGAAGAAAAATGACAAAATTTGTAGATATAAATGGACCACATTTGCATAATCTTTAGATACATTTATGTAGAGATCTTTGCAAAATAACGCTTTCCATATAATTACCGATCTTTTACTCCGTCTAAGGGATTAAAAAAAAAATTGGCGTTTCGATTCATTTTTCATTTCTGCACGATTGAATTAAACAAATTTTGATGGAACGTCCCTGAACCTTTCTTTTTTCTTTAGTGATGTTATCGATATTTTTACAGCTTACTACATAATATTCTTATCTTTCGACAATCCGAAGACACCGGAAGGCGTCGATGATTCCGTCACTAATCCTATGCCATCACCGATGGAAAGTGTCATGGCAATGTTTTTAATGAGTATGACCAACTTCGGGGATTATTACGGTGCATTCGAGAGCACAAAGCACGAGATGGAGGCCAAGGTGACGAGATCTAGATAGCGTTTCATATATCGTCGAAATTATAAAAAGAATTTGCGAGATTCATGCATCTTCACACCTGGGGTTGAGATGATTTAGGTTTACGAGCAAATTTTCCGCGAGCCTCATCGTACAAGAATAATATTAGCGGCGTCGAAGATCAACACTCGTTGATAATGAGACGCGATATAATAAATTAATCAACACGTGCAGTCAATAAATACTTATAATATATTTAAGCAAGAGCGATTCTTTGGAGAAATATGATGTGAACTTGTCTATTAATATACAGAATGGCATTGATCGAAAGTATAATGAGAACGAATTATCCTTCGGATTTAACGATGAGATTAAAGATGACGATTGGAATCAATGAATGTCGATTATATAACGATCGTGAGACAGGAGTGCCAGGTTTTAAATGATGACGGATCAATTGTTTTCTTTACAGTGTTTATTCGTCGTTTACATGGTGATCGTTGCAATTCTACTCGTTAATATGTTGATTGCTATGATGGGCAATACTTATCAAAAGATTGCGGAAACGAGAAACGAGTGGCAGAGACAGGTATATATCGATCTCAGTAATTTACGATGATGCACACTTATTTGTCAAGTACATTACTGCACTCGACTTGAAGCGATAAAGAGAAACGTGGATGATTTCTTAATCGTTAAATTCTTGGATGGTTCGAGGAATTTCACAAATCTTTCTCATCGTTGGTTTTATAGCGACGAAATATATTTTAGTGCCAATACTTGGCTCGCACGATGAAATTGACCGTTTTATTACGATTTTTGAAATAAACTTCCTTGAAAAAATAGCAGTAAACCGATCAATTTCATCGTGCGGATCCTATAGAATAAGCAACATAATGATTGGCCATTTAATAGACATTCGATATTTAGTTATTGGCATTTTTGCATCTTTTTCTATCTAATGCCACTCATATGTCACTCGCTATAGAATGGCTAATCGCTGATAACTAGCAAATCACTGTATCTACTGCTCTATATGCATGGCATTGCGAGAATGAAGCGTGTACTTGTTATGGGACTCGCGATCGCTTTGAGGCACGGGACAATCCGTGAAAGTGGCACGGGGCTTTGCGTAAACAATTTCAGTACGGTATAAACTAGAGTTATTGGCCCATTTTCGATTATTGGCAATTTTAAATGAAATCACATTGCGTAGAACGTAACTCAGATATGCCAATAATTGTATTTGTATTTGTGCAGAGTTAACAGGTCAATCATTCTATATAGTTTGCTCCAAAGTAGTTGCAATGTGGGAGTGTCTTTTGAAAAACGACCTCTCGCACAGAATATAATATTCACGCGGTAAACGCAATTTGCTTACGCGTTTCATGCTCCCGTTGCTATCGCACTGAATCGAGAACGTTTTGCTCGCGGTGCATTTGTGTATATCTATCTATATTTTTTATATCTATATATTATGTACACAGTTATGCACTCTCGGTACACGTGTATTTCACAACGAGAACGAACCTAAAAGATCCTTGTCAAATACTACGAACTAATTTGAAATTCACAGTGGGCTCGTATCGTTCTCGTGGTCGAACGGGGAGTCAGTCCGGCTGAGAGACTCAAGAAACTTATGGATTATTCTCAACCTATGTCCGATGGTCGAAGGGCTTTGGTACTTCGGCTTAATCAATCGGTACGATTATCAATATACAATTAATTATTACGAAGAGAAAAAAGCGTTATAACTTGTGCTAAGTAATTATAGATTTTATTGCAGGAGGAAGACAAAGAAGAGATGAAAGAGATTCTTGAGATGAAGAGAACTCACGAGAGACTGTACAATAAACGACAGGCGAGAATACTCGAAGAACAAGCACTGAAGGCGTCTCTCGTACAAGGCAGTACGATTGCGGGAAAAGATGTTCAAACACTTCATCTTTGAAGAAATTAAATCAATACACAACGTTTATTTGCCTTTTTATTACAAATGTTGACGTACGAAATCTTTAAAACTGTATACATCTGATTAGTTTAATCAATTGTTCGAGTGAATTTCGAAATTTTATATCGAACCGAAAAACTCAGTCGCGATCTATTTTTCAGCATCTTTAAGACAATCGTCATTTTTATCTCTTCTTTTTTTATAGAAAGTAACGAAATTCTTCGAATTGTACATTTTTGACATATCGATTGGCTTCAATTTTTTTCTTAGTCGATTATTGAAAAAAATGTCGAAATTCCGTATCAAATCGAAAATCAGCGTCTTGCCCATTTTCTCGTAGGCCTTTGCCGATGGAACCAAGTACGGCAGTTTCTTCGGCAAAAACGAGTGGCACGTCTATCAGCGAGTCTCTGTCGGAAATGACGCAGAGTAGACGATTCGCCGTGCCTTGCGCTGTCCTCACGTTTTCTCCCTCATGAAATAAGTTTTGGCTGATTGCGTCCTGGGGCCTCGAAACGTCGCGAATCCGAATGAGGTCGGTGAGTCGTATTCGGGCTCCAGGGGACAGCTTGTCGACTGCAGGTATTTTGCCGAAATAGTCGGCAGGACCTGCGGGTCAATTTTAAAGAACTCATTTAAAATTAAATGAACGTAAGATTACTTTGCGAAAAGTATTCATACGTTGTTTGATACCGCGTCCGATGAGATTGCTGCCATCGAGGGCGAATCGGTTTCATTATCTGTAATTATTATAACCAAACACACTTTTTCCTCTTTCTCAACAGAACTTTCGAAAGATTCCCCCGAACGATGGAATAAACTTCATTTATTTTATAGACATTTCAGTTTAAACTTTTTTTGGATGATTTATTGGTAAATTCTTGATTTCCATCGCTTCCTTGATCATTCAAAGTCCTGTTTGCGTCTGAAATCAATTCTTTGCCATTTTCATGTATATGCTTTTTTTTAAAAGTAGTAATTGTTTGTATGCAAATATTGGATAGGATTAGAAGAGTTCGAGTTCCCTCCTTTAAATTTCTGACCTTAAACTTCGTGTGTTACCCTAGCAACAAGTAATAATAAACGCATCATTCATAGTTTGGCTTTCCATCGAGAAGTTTCGTCCGTCAATTTTAATAAAATGAGCGTTTTTAAAGATCCTATAGATTACGACGGGCTCGAAAAAGAATTGCAAGAAGCTATAAGGGCCGATGAGTTGTACAGTTTGCAAAACGACGCAAAATTTCGAGCTATAGAGCAGGGGGTGCCTACGTACGATGACTTTCGGGAAATGGTATGGTGATTAAAAAAAAATTATTGAAATTTAAGTAAAGTTAAGTAAATAAAAAATAAATACAAAAATTGTTCCAGGTCAATGCTGCACATTTAAAATCTTTAGATCGCAAAGATATGACTCCAAAAGTTGGAGTCAAATGGAATAGCATTGCAAATGACAAGAAAAACTCGCAGTCACAGAATCCGCAGTTAAAATTATCGTTTAATCAACGGAAGACAAAGAAGATTTCTTCCGACACAACGCCAAGAAATACCCACGAATTTCGGCAGGCATGGAAGAAACTCGTTAATAATAAGGATAAGTTTCAATTTTTGAACAACACAAGGTACGAGAATGTGACTATAATTTTTTCCATTTTTTTATTAATTATTTTTGTTTCAAATCACGATATCTGATAAAACAAAATCTTTCAGACTTTCCATGCGCAATCAAATTTTCAGAAGCGAAATTCCTCCAGACGTTTTATCAGAGAGTCTTCGTGCTTGTTTGGAATGCGTCGAAAATATAGAAAATGCAAACTCTGTTGTTGATATCTTAATTACGTTCAGTGAGTGCTATAGATTTAAATTAGCTGTTGCTTTTATGTCTGAACAAGAGAAATCTGTATGCAGACAGCTGTTCCAATCATTGTATAAAGGAATAGATAAAAAAAGCAAACAATTCAACATTGTTAAAAATCTTGAGGAAAAATATGTATCATAGATTATTAATATCTTTCGAAATAAAGTCGAGTTCTTCAAAATATCTTTTGAAAATCGAGTTATATCTTCACAAAAACAAAAGTCCAAACGTAGAAAACTAAAAATTAACAAGGTTTGTTTCTTTAGAATCCTTGAAAAAAACAAAAAATTCTAGTGCAACATAGAACCAACCAGAAAATAAAGTAAAATTCATCAAATATCTTTTGAAAATAGAGCGTCACTAAACAAAAACATCTAAAAAGTCATCTAAAAAGGTACCTAAATGTATATCGATCCAGTGAATGCAAAGTAACATTAACGTTGGTGTTCTGTTGCAATTTCCTACTCAGCAATGTAATTGTTACAAAACAAGGGTGTTATATAGCAATTACATTGTTAAATAGGAAATTGTAACGCCACTGTGCTGACTGTGTATAGGTAGTGCCCTTGAAAAAAAAAAAAAAGCCTCGTAAAACGTAAATGTACCAATAAATAATCGTCATCAGATCATCTTTTGAAAATCGACCTATCTCTGCAGAATAAAAATAAAAAAGGAATACAAAGCCGGACATGCGCTTTGCACACTGTCACGTGACCAATGGGACCCCCCTCCCCCCAAGATGGCGGCGTTCGGCATAACACTGTTTTTTTTTCTGCGTACGGCAATCTTGAGTAATGTCCTCAAGTATCAGAGATTCCTCAATGTTGACAACCTTCCATCACACTCGCTATAATTCGTAAAACAAAATACTCTTCCGCTGACATCGTCGGACAAAGTTGCAATTCCTGACATTAAACGTTACTGCAGAGAGATGAATGTTTTCTATCGAACGCGCGCGTAGTGTGCGTATGTGTGTGTGTATGTGTGTGAGTGTATATATA
>JABMBT010019185.1:0-15006 GCA_018906895.1 Odontocolon sp. PSUC_FEM 10030002
GAAAACATATAAGTTATGGAACTTTTATAGGAGGATTCCCGAGCGGCACTCTCAGCATTTCATGAGGGTTAATCTCGCAGACAATCGGTCGGACTGTAAAAACTTTCAGACGTTTATGTATATATCTATACATCTGTAGTATTCACGTATCTGATCTTCTTCGTCTGGCAGATCCAAATTCAACGGATGCTGGGAGGCCAAACTCTCGGTAAATTTAGTTGCCGGTATATCGATGTGAAGAAGAAATGGAAACGAGAGTCAGTCGAGGCTGCACGCACGGGCGGTAAAAATAAGGATAGTATAGAAAATCGCCAGATACGAATCAGACATGCGGCTCAGGCTTCGTTAGGCTTTTTTGTACAAATTCTTCTTTTGTTCCCTATTTCTTTCGTTATCTCGCTCGATCGTTCACACCTTGTTTCTGACTCTTCTCTCGCCTTCGGCACTTCAGCTACACTTTGTGAAGAAGAAGAGAAACACAACAAGAGTCTTTGATAAGGTGCGAGAGAGA
The DNA here is from genome assembly GCA_018906895.1 of Odontocolon sp. PSUC_FEM 10030002. Lineage (NCBI taxonomy): Eukaryota > Metazoa > Arthropoda > Insecta > Hymenoptera > Ichneumonidae > Odontocolon > Odontocolon sp. PSUC_FEM 10030002. The sequence goes on from JABMBT010019185.1 coordinate 512, forward strand.
TCAGGAAAGAAAGGGTAAAACATACGTAGTATCCTTTTGCCCTGGAGGCGTTCGCTTACGTGTTGCCACAAGGGATACACCTCTTCACAAACTCTTGCTTTGCGCAAAATTTATGTTTTCAGTTGTGTTGCCTGTTGTTCTGTATTGCTATCATCTCTTTTCGCGATATCAGATATATACATATATGTATATATATATACGAAGGACTTTCATCTGGATGGACAATCCACTATATGATTTTCACTATTTATGTGAAAACCAAGAAGAACTATAACGTTGCAACTTTATGCATTCAACATTCATTATAACTTATGCGAAGTTGCTGGTCTGAATTATAACGTAGGGCTAAAAAATGTGAAAGAGTGCTGAATTATGTTTAAGCTTGACTAGCTTGTCTCATCATCTCATCTTCGTATACGAAAAGTGGCGGATAATGTTAGCCCTGATCGTTCTGTAAAATACAAGAGATACTACAGAGCCAAGGGATGCATCAGGAGTGAGCCAAGCTCTCGTGTTAAATTACGACCAGTCGGCGATGCTTCATCGGAAATTCTTCAGACAGGCCGCCGGATTACAATGCTCTCCGCAGCGGCGGCCCTTAACTTTGCTTGGCTCTTCACTCCTTAGTATTCATTTGATTTGAATAATGTACTATTAAATTATCGGCATGGTGCGCCGCGCACGGATATTAAACGATCTTTCGTCGGTTATACGTATTGTATATAGTATACGAACATAATAAGGTATAAGTAAAACGAGATACGCATACATACTAATTGATATTGTGATCCAATCTGAACTGACTAATCCCTGACTTGCCATGAAATATCCCATTAAATAATTGTACTATTTTGTAGGGATCAAAATCAAAACTGCCGATGGAAGACCACAGGAAATTTGGCTAGCAGGATTTCGATATGAAATTCTTCGATATTGGCAATATTATTTTCCATATTACGATATACACAATTGATATGTTAACAATATAACGCATGAAAGTGTATATAATCCATGTGTAAATATCGTTTGCCGAACAATCAACGGAAACAGCTTCTCTTGAAATTTTTTAAGTGGTGCATCGACATGTAGGGTAGAGTATGCGGAATTTGATACGCTGAAGGGAACAGGCATTTCTGATATACGTGTGTTTGACCGTTTTATTTCTCTCTTCCTCTCCTCACTTTATCTGGCTCTTTCACTTTTCACGGAAGAGTCGATGGCTATCGGATTTTACGGCAAAACAAATGAGTGCCGGTGCCCGGCTAGGTAATCGTGAATCCACGTTCTGGTTCTTCCACCATCGGGTGCACGATTTATTTTACAGTGTTTTTATGTTCGATTTCCTCGTACCGGTTCCGGAACATGGAGACGAGTTTTTATTGTCGATCTACAGAGTATGGTCTCTATGTGCGTATCACCTGTAATTCGACTTCGACCGTGGACATCTTTACCTCGTCGTAGCTTTATTATTGTAGCTTGTTTCATCCCTCTCGTCCTTCCTCTCCCGTTTCTCTTTTCCTGATGCTCACGTTGCGCTGCCGTTGCGTATCGCATTTACTACCGTTTCTCTCGGAATCGACATACTTCTTTTTTTTTTTACAGTCCTTGCGAGCCATGGATTCTAAATGTTGACGATGCAGTGGAATAGTAATAGAAGGCAAAGAGACGAAATTACGACATCTGAATCGAACAGCACAGCTTCCAATAAGTTAAACGGTGCAGATCAATATTTTTGTAAGTGAAAGATGATTGGATGCTGTTCGAATAAAAATGGGTGAGATTTCCTAGTCTGAGGTTCTTATCGCTGCGCTGATAAAGTGGCAAGAACAACGTAATGTGGATCTATATCACGATATCCCTCATTTTCCACTTGGATGTCGCCTAATAACGCTGGGGATTTTCACTCTGATCCCCTCTCTGATACACTTACTCACGGACAATGAGCAATTCGGGTATATATAACTCTCGACCGTCACGGATTTGCGAACTCCAAAACACTACTCCATCCTGTATCAATATAATGCTATAATCAATACCATTGAATTGCTATAGGAGAATGTTCGAAAACCAATTTAAACTGGTATATCCATTCGATCTGTGAACCATTACTTGACTACAACATTCTGCGTTACATCAACAAACAGCTATAGAGCTTGATGGAATTAGAGTGTTATGCATTCGCGCATAACAAATAAAAATATATTTTGTTCTCTGGACCTCTCATTCGTACGTTCGGTTTTTATGATTGAAAATTTGATACAGACAATTCGATTGATAAGCATATGGACTGGAGAAAAATATTTAAAAAAATAGACACGTGATGTAGTTTTTTGAACACACGGAATAGCATAGTTACGTTTCGTGATGAAGTGTGGACGACTGGACAGGAACAACTCGGACTAGTATAGTGACTAGCTATGTCTGGTGGTTGTGGGACCACGCAAGATTTACGACCTCGTAATCATCCGCTGATCCACGACCAGAGCTCGCCCGTTGACCGCCCATATTTTCAGTCTCGAGTGTCCCAATGTTCATTGTATATTTGGTGGATGCGTATAAACGGGACAGAGAGAGGAATAGCGGGTAAAGAGGACGAGAGAAAGCTCGCGTTCATTCCGGCGTTTAATTCGTTTCGCACCTTCTGAACCAGTGAGTCGCGAGACCGGAGAACCGACGCGCTGGAATTCGATAGCGCTGCGTGTTAGAGTTTCTGCGCTATATATTATAGTATAGTACATTCCTTCACTCGTTGGATAGGTACAGATGATCATTTGAGAGTTAGTTATTTGCGAATTGTCGAACGCTGCTAAAGAGAAATTCTATTGTAATAACAGTACGTATGCACGTCAAAAAAATATTTTCGATTGTATACATAGTACATATTATAAATTGATATGAATTGAACTTGAGTTCGTACTTGTTAAACAAATAACTTGTGACCAAGTGCAACAAGATACATAGTGGAGGGTTTTTGAGTAGTTGTGAAACCTAATCTTGATTAGTCCCTTGCTAGAAATTCTGCTCTAGTACTTTTGAAGGATTGTTACCCCAAGAGGTAAACTGAACCCCTCTGACTAGTTTAACTATTAAGATACTTGAACGTTATGCCTTGAATCGTCAATATAATCTTCCGCCTATGTCCATTCCAGGCTCTTCATAGTATATAAATCAAGTGGAGAAGCTTTGCAAAGCCTTAATAGAGTCAGCTTACTCTGCTTGGAAATATTGCCACGCGAAACATTGTTATTTCGGTTCCTTTAAAATTTCTCCCTACGACATATCACAAACATACGTACGTGACAAAAGCGTCTGATGAATCGGTTAATTAGCGAATGGCGAATGTTGCGTACTGGAATGGTCAAAGGATCAGACGAATCAAAGATTACGGAGGGTGAGCGATTCAGAACTGAAACAAAGAGGGAAGGAGAGAGAGAGAGAGAGAGAGAGAGAGATTTTGATTTCGTGATGTTGGAGGGCAACTCGCACGTAGAGGGAAGCAAAGCAGAGAGCTTTCAACTACTACAGTTTCTCCCATTGATGTTGTATGGTGCGTCGAGCCATTCAGGAGTGCGAATAACCCAAGAGAACATCAGAAATGGACGTCATCCAAACGGAAGCAAAGTGAGGGGACTAACGAGAGGTCGTGTCGTGCGAAGGGCGAACATGCGTAGAGTGTTACGTGCGCGAGTTTCTCGATCATCCGGTTAGAGGGTTCCATGATGGCTGGAGGCTGCGATATACTGTGAAATGCTGTATATACTACACATACGTGTTACCTAACGTCCAGCGAAACGAACATCGAAAGTATACACAAAGGAAATAGGTACCAGCGGACGCAGTTCGCTCTCTCGATTTTCCTAGTCCTTGACGTTCTCCTTGCCGTCTCATACAACCGCAAACTTCTGGTGGATGAAACGGTCCCTCGTTACGGTTTACGAACGTGTCGGGATAACGCGTACATATATCTCTTCGACCTGTGTTCTCTTCTCGCTGGATTTCTAACTGCGGGAAACCTAAACTCTGGTTCGTGTTAGCAAAGTGGAGTAACTCACGTGGATGACACGTATGTAACAAGTGTACTCCACTAGCTGGTCGCCTCAAGGTACGTATGAGCAACTCGATAATTTGATACATTCACCCAACAACGGACATGGGGACAACGGAACTACGAACCAGAAATACATAGGTACATGGTTATGGAATTGTGATCCCTTAAAATGATGTAATTAATAATAGAATAATATGAATTTAACCTATTCCAGATATTTCGCAGTAGTGAGCCTTAACGCTTTAATTTAAGCGAAGAAGTCAAGGTTCCAGATATGGGCCAGTAGCGATAACCTGAAAGATCGAACTGGAGAAACTAACTACTGTCATTTGTTACTGTTGAAAATCTCTCCATCTCTGTTCTTATTCACTCCTAAAAGCACAACAGTGGAACTCAACGAAATGGTATCCCTGAGCTCGTTACACGGGCAATCAATTCCGCATTGTACGGTATCCTGCAGACGTGTGAGAATGCAAGTGTAAGAGGATGAAATGGTCGTAGGGCATGAACGAAGACGAGGACAAGGACGAGGACGAAATGGGGAACTGTACTGAAATAGGCGTTCAGTTGTCGTGGCAACGGGGTGGATGTCCACGTCAATGTGGATATTGCAGCAGCACCACCACCAGCACTCTCACACTCTTGCACCTCTGGATTCGTCCTACTCGCACCATTTCTCGAGGTTCTCCGACTGTTTCACCCTCCGCTGTGACAACCCTCGTTAACCCAACCGTCCTCACGCGTTGACATATCGCGCCTGCGCATTGACGTCGATAACCTTGCTAGAATCGCTGCTTGCCGATATGCAAGTAAATCGTTCATTTTCATCGTGTGGATATGGTACGGCAGAATATATCGTTGAGTAATCCATCTATACATATACATATATATGCAGGTATGACCGGAGACACATTGTCCTTGAGAACAATAGGGCCTTCCACAATCGTTTTCCACAAATGGAACTTCGTTCCATTATGTCCGATGCTTATTAACCATCCCCCGAGTCCGATTTCGCTTCTGGTTTTATTTTTCAAGAACGAAATCTTATGCAGAAAATCGAGTGAATTTTTTCTGTTTCTATTCATTCGGCCACTCTCTTCTTATTCGTTGTTTATCGAAGTAATTAATGGTGATGTGGTGATAAATTTCAAACATCAAGCTGACAAATGCGAAAAGTTGGGAAAGGGGTTAGGCTCGAAGGTGTTACTTCGGGCAAAGAAATCGCGACTCGCTATATGACGTGTATAAGAGTGAAAGATGATGGAGAGACTGCTGAAACGTCAAGCGTTGTACGACGGTTTGAGGGTGGTACGTTAGTGCGTGGCAACAGGGACTATTTCGCGAGAACAAAAGCTAACAAGACACTGAAAAGGAGAATGGGAGACAGAGTACAAGATGGAGAGAGAAAGGCGGAAGGAAATAAACAAACAGGACATCGGAGTGCGACGAAAAACGGAACGGAAATCGAAAAAGCGCGAAAGAAAGACAGAGGGGTATAATAAAAAAAAAAAAATTAAAAAAAAACCCTATGAGAGGGGTGAGTTGCATTGCTTCTGTTGCTACTGTAGTTTTGCTGGTATAGCGAGAACGCTGGTTGTACACAGTCGCTCGTTGGGACGGGCGTAGAGAAATCCGTTTTCACTTTCCACCCTGAATCCCAATGCCGTCGGAGCTAGCTGGTTCCGCGCTTCTTGGACTGAGAAAACGAAGGAACAAAACGGTAAAGCCACGCCGGTGGGCAATGCGCCACAGTTGGACTGCGGCGCGGCATGCAAATGTTACTTCCTCTAGCGCCACCCGGACCACCATTCTTCCTTCTTACGCGATGGGATTCTACTACTACAAACTTACCTATACTCACTCACCCATTTTCTCTGTCCCATTCTGTTACCATGCTCATTCGTTTTATCCCCTTTTCGCTCATGTACGTGTGTGTGTGTGTGTGTGTGTGTGTCTATCTATCTATCTACAATCCCTTCCGGAGTTTTCCCGGCGCAGAGCAGAGACTCGAGAATAGGATGAGCGTGTGCCAGCGACGAGAGCTACCAGAAGCAACTCTCGAGAGACACGAGGGAGGGAACGGGTGAATGCGACGCTCTCTCCAGCGCACTGTATCTACTTGTTGGTTTTTTTTTCTTTTTTTTCAATGTCTGTCTCTGTTGGTCTTTCTCACACTCACGTATTCGACGGTAGAAAAGCCGAAAAGAATCACTCGAGTGACGAGAATAATGGTGGTAACTGCAGACGGTTATACACATGACCCAATGAAGGAATTGAGGAAAATGTAGGTCGTGTGCTCAGCACGTAGAATTATTCTTGTAGTAGGGTAAAACTGGCGAAATTGGCCAAGGCGCTATAAGGTGGACCAGTAATTCAATCAAGTGAATTATCAGAAAAAATTGAAACATGTTACAATTTTTTTTACTGCCACTGGCAGTATTACGGAAATTTCTCCATATGGTGAGAAATTACTTATTATAAACTTCCTACAAGTGTTTCAAGATAATCACTTTGCATATTTTTTCAAACAAAATGCAAACCTGCTAATTGTAATTTCACCTAAAAATGGGTGTTATATCCCGAAATATTTCGGTGGGTCATATCTTTGCTTTTATCTTATGATCGTACACTTAAGATGGTAATGAGTAAATTCAAAGATTAAGAATTTCAATGATAACAAACTTTTAATACCGTTATTCTTACTATAGTAAGCAAATAGTAAGTAACCCAGTGGAATACAAGTTAAACAGGCATCACAGTGACGTTACAATTTCCTACTCAGTAATGCAACTGTTATATAACACGTGTTACAAAATTAGGGTCCCTAATTTTGTAACAGTTACATTGTTGAGTAGGATATTGCAACTGAACAGCAATGTCAACGTAACTTTGTTTTCACTGGGAAGTTACCATTACGATAGAAATTTGAGAATAGTTGACTAATTCAGGATATATGATAAATGAAAAAGTCAGGAAAATGACGATAGAAGAGACAGAGCGACCGGGTAAAATCGAGAAAACGAGGAAAAGAATTATAGATCGTCCGACGCCGTTTCTGCGGAGAGAATCCCACGTAGCGAAAGGGGGATAAGGTGCTTGCTACGGATCAGGATGTGACATGGCGGAAGGATTGCTGAGTAAATCTTTGCCGAGTCTGCAGAGCGAGACGGTCATGCTGGGTAAAGAGCTGCCGAGAGAAATAAAATGAAAGAGGAATAAGACTGCTGCTACTTGCGTGAAATGCGTGAGTTCGTAGAAACACCGTCAAGACCGGATGAGAGAGTTCGTCGAGTGTGAGCGAGAGAAAAATGACAAAAAGTGTCGCAGTGTGACGTTTATATATAACACGTTCATAGACATATATGTAATAAATACCCAGAGAAATCCATATCCGCACAAATATTTCAAACTAGCAAAGATGAGTAAAGATACCACTTAGGTACCATTTCCCCCCTGCCAAGTAATCACTTAACCCTTTATCACTCCTCTGATATCTTTCGATGATCAACAAATTATTGTTTAGTTTTAGATTTTAAATAACTTACAAAGTATTCGAAAAATGATGGTAAATGAAAGGAATCGTAGGTGAGAATACGTATTCCTAGTTCAAGTACCTGATATGTGGAAAAAAGTAAAAATCGGACAGGCGTGACTTGTGAAGTTTATCTTGACTTTACGGGATATTTTTATCTCCGAGCAATTTCAACGGTTCGATGTAGCAGCAGAGTTGAGGGTGAAATAAAGGAATATATGTGTTTCTTTGTTTTCCAAATGCGTGCAATGACTCCAGCGATCTCTCTGTACCTCGGTATCTCTCTTTTCGCTGCTGCAGCTGCACTTGCAAGTACATATGTGCAGTGCGAGACCGTTCGTTCAACATCCGAAGGTCCATTCGTCCGAGCAGAGCGAGCAACCGGTTTACTAAACCACCCTCCCACGAAAGTACTCAACCTCAACCTCCTTTCTAGAGCTTCAGCTTTCTTTTTGGTTTATGTATGTGGCCGTTGCATGTGTGCACGTATTGCTCTTCCAACGAAGCTGATGAGATTTTTGAGTGCTCGTATATACTACGTATATAGTAGAGGACGTAAAAACTGGCAATCTAGGAATTTGTACCGCAGCAAGTTATTAACGAGAGTGCATTAGGTCGGGCAGGCTACAGTAATAAGATTCCGTAATGTCGTACGATGAAGTAGAATTGGCAAATAGATATAAAAAGCGAAAAGTAGATGATACCAAGAGAATGAGATGTTTCGATTTCTTCTTTTATTTTTTTTGAATATTCAGTTTTACAAGTGATCTTGAAGTTGACTGACTTTGAAATTCGAGATTAATCGCTTAATTCATCTGAGCATCTCTTATTTGATAGGATAGTACGATCATTAGTGCACCACACAGAGCCATTATTCCCTTTGCGCCAAGAGGGTAGATGCGTCAATTCGGTCGCGTTAAACGCGATATAACGTCGCGGCGACGATAAATCTACCTTAATTTCGTGTCGAGTCGAAGCTCGCGCGTTTCCTCGTTCGTTCGTTCGAGGCCGTGGGGCCAATCAACGCTAACGACCATCCTAAAGCGTCGTAGAGACACGTCTGCGACCGTTTAACCATCGAAGGAATGAGAGGGTTGGGGGTGTGGGATGTTGGGATGTCGGCACCCGAACCGTAAGGGTTGTTAGCTGGTCTAGGTCGATTCGATCAGCGAATCTTTCAGCTCTATACGTGATCGTGCACCATCTCCAATCGAAAATTTCACGTTAAAGACGAACGTCGAAAACGGCACTGACACAGTTTCTTTTAGAATATCTTTTCTCCATTTGAGAAGCTTGTTTTTAGATATTTATATATATAGAGAGAAAGGGTAAAAATAATTCTACCGCTAGTTCTATTAAAATTTTCAGTCAAATTTGAATTGATGGATGGATAGCTGAAGTGATGCATTAATCACTTTCACAATTTATGCGGGATCCAATTGTATTTCAATTAACATTAACGTAAGTAAGAAATATTGAGTCTGCTAGAATTCAGACAATCTTTTGATTGTCCAGTATACTAGACAATCCGTCGGTATAGCCCATCGGTTAATCGATCGAATCACCCCAAATGACTCATCCCTTGACCAATAGAAGAAATCACCCCTGCCGCGCGGATGTCGTTACCAGAGAAACAATAGCAGGGGTGAAGTTCTTCATTTCAATTAACGTTACACTATAGAATAGTATATTGCAAAGATACAATAACATCGCTCGAGAAGATCCGTTGGTCCAATGTACGTTCAGTTGAATTAGTCGAGCTTCGAGCTATTCGGGTCATTTAAGAATTAGGACAAACAAAGCGAAAGGAGGAAGGAAAACTTGGATCGAGGCTGGATCATTCCACGGGCTGCTGCACTAAAATATCTATCCAGTACCGTTTGCCTCATTCGTTCGGTCTTTCGACCAACTATTTTTTATCTCATTTTCATTGGCCTCAATGAAAAAGTTTCTTCCAGGCCTCGGTGACGCGCGCCTGCCATTAAATGAGTTCCTTTAATGAAAACAATCACCTTTGCCAAAGGCCGTGAGCTACCTCCACCGTGCACCTATAACAACGTGTAACAGATCAGCTATATCCACCAACAAAGTGAAATAGGTCAAACTCGCCGAGGTTTTCTGCCAGAAGAATAATTTTCAAGCATACGGAGACTTGGCATATAATAATCCTGCATTTGAACTGTGAAAAACACTATGATTTCATACATTGTACAAAAATCGTACACTACAAAATGTTAAATTTAAATCAAGGTAGGAAACTGGCGGAATTGCTAAATCGATCTACCCAGAGCTTCGAAGCTTGTTCTGCTTTCGTTGGTTCCCTTCAGAGTTCGCGTGTCATCGAAATTAGTCCACGGGTCTTCGTGGCATTCAAAGATAGTGTAAACTATACATATAAGTATAAGGCATGTTGAATGTATATCTTGTGCTTTGTACTACGTACTAACAGCGTGACTGCAACGTGCATTGGATTGTAAGGAGGAGAGTCTATTCAACGCTGAAATTTTGTGCACCGGACGAGACTCACGAAGAGCAGTAATAAACGGCAAACAGTACAGGAGTAAGCCAAAACCAGACTGAAGGCTTCAGGCGTTACTGCAGTACAGTAAGTGTACTTTTCACGACGAGGCGATGAAAGTGTAATCATTGTGGACACGAGACGACTGTACGTAGGTAGAATTTTGTATGTGGTACCAAGTACCCTGCAGCCATAAGTTTTTCAGTGTATTCGTTCACAAAAAGTAAGCAGTCTGCACATTCACCTATGACAAAAAGGATCGTACAGAGTGGCTTGAATTCATACATAAGTTGATGGGGCATTCCATGTTTTCGACCCTGACCCTTTTTCATTCAATTCATAATTTTTTATATAAGTGATCCAAGTGAGTGAAGAACTGAATTTTTTTTAGATTTTTAACGTCGATCCTGTCGGAGTTATGAGTTTTTCAAAATTTATGTGAACATAAAGATACAACCACGTATATCGTGAGGCAGATATGTCGTATCGATATAGACATGTATATCAATTTGTTGGTCTCGAAGTGTACATTCATCTGAATACTTTACATTACTTTTTTCAGAAACAGATGAAATCGACGACAGGTCGATTTGACATGGAATGCCCCATATCAACTTTTATCAATAGTAACTATACCCAGAAAATTTGGTTAATTCTAAACTAAAAAAATTTACTGTGTAAAATGTTGTTTGTATGTGGCTGTCTGTTGACGTCAAGTATTCCTTCTCTTCGTATAGGGACTTTTATATTATATTCTACGAGGATACGATTGTAGACGTGGCAGCACATATTTATGTTTATTTATAGACGAGGAAAACAAAGTGCATGTAACGTAGCAGTGACCAGCACCATCAACCTTTGATAATTTAATTTATACTGCGCGACCGTAGCTCTTACGCACCCCCTTCGCGGGCACGACTGACTAATTGTATAAATTAATGCGTCCTCGTTCTCTTATACCTCGTCCCGATATATGGTATACTATATACATTGTAGTAAGGTACGTCGTCGGTCTACGTAGAACAAAATGTAGCGAGGGAAGAAAGCACTCGCGTGTTAACGTATCCTTTCAGACTTGAAAAAAAAAAAAAAAAAAAAAATATAACCAAACGACCCATGGGCAAAACGATTAAGCAAACTTGCTGGTAACGCTGTACTTGTTATCATTCTTTCTCTCTATATCATTATATATCTCTCCCACTCAGTTTGCTGTGCTATCTTGCGTGATTTATTATTTGACTTGTGCTAAATTTTCCAAATGTTTACTAATCTGGCGCTTCTGATACACAATAATGAAACTCATTTATTTTTTGTAAATAGTAGAGTCGTCCTTCTTGAAATGAATAAGGGTAAATTACTAAGTTGGCGACTTCATGAAGTATAAGAATTAAATTTTAAGTTATGACTATTATGTTCTATTATATTTTGTTTTTCTTTTACCGACTCGCAAAATGAAGAATTATTTCTTCAGATTCTCTGTCGAAGTCCTACTCAGATTGAATATCATCACTGGTGCCCTTATATATAAGATAGTATAGAATTATCGCGTAGATCAGTGCTCAAATTCCTTATGCTCTGGTGGCCTTCCACGCCACGCCCGCAATCTTTCGCCCTAATTGGCCGGTGATTTTAGCTTCGTGATCCACATCGTTCGAAACGATCCACGTCCAATATACGGGTATACGAATCAATCACGATCGGGACATGGAGCAAGAGCTCGTGACTCTCGCTGGTATACCTTGTGTAGCAGTGTATGTTATCTAGATCGTATACATTGAGGGGATAACGAGAGGATCGTTCGATTGTCACGAATGGTCTAACTCATTCAAGGTAACGAGGTTACAAGGTGCAAGTGTTTGTCGAGTATAGTACAATACAAAAGTTTTATTTTTGAGAGAAAGATTTCATTTTTAAACTGAAATTACTTTTAACTCATGTTTAGAAATGTAAGTTTTGGTAACAGTGGATTCCATCAAGTTAAATCACGTATTTTATAAATATTGGCTGAAAAATCTTATAATTCGATTGAACTAATGTAAAAAAAAGAAGTTAAAAATTGTTGATCGATTTGTTTCAATGAAATTAAAGAATTTTTCATGTCTCATAACAATTTCTTATTGCCATTAAATTAATTCATTGAATCACAAAATTAGAAAAAAAATTATTGATCGAATTGTTGGTATAACGTCACGAGTAATCAATAATTCAATCACAGTAACGAATTCTGAAAAAATATAAATTCTTGTATTAAAATAATAATAAAAAAATATTTCAAAAATGTATCGTGTAATCATCTATCGATTCGAATCTTCATGCATTCAAAAGTATGGAGTTGAAGTGGAGAACAAGATATGGGGTTTTCCCTTCCCTCTCCAATCTCGTTTTTCCCCACCTCTTCTTTTTATACTCATGCTCGCACCAGCAATTAATTTTTCCATTTATGACCTCGAGCCACCGGTCATAAAAAATCCCATGGCAAACAGGGTTGTACAGCAGACAGAGCTCATACGGGACGAAGGCAGGAGATGATAGGAAATATGAGGATACGACACAGGACTCTCCAGCGGGTTGTAAAGGGGAAACGTAGTGGGAGACGTGGAACAGAGATTTTTTTCCTTCTATCTCGTGGATTTCGTCATCAGGGGCCAAAGCATCGGATGGCTCCATATGAGCTTCGTATATATATAAATACATACCTTGTATATAGCACAGCAAAATTTATACGTTTACAAGTAGATACACTTGCAATTGCAATTTGTAACGAATGCTCATCCGCTCTATCTCCTTTTTTTCTCTTTCTCTATGTCGCGTACCCGATATTGATTCTGATTTTCGCCCACTCTATTACATTCTGTCTTCCTTTTCTTCAGGTTGACTTACGACCGGTGTAAATCATACCGTTGAATTTCACATCGATGCTTTTCGCTGGGCAGCTCGCGACAGTAGAATAGGATAACGGTACGAAGCTACACCCAGGGTTAGATTGCTCTCGACCGTCCTAATCGCTAGACCCCATGGGTGTAGTTCACGAATGGGGCGCGACTATAACTTCCGAAAATCGAGCAAATAAAAAGTTTTCAAGCTTTTCCTCTGTATCACATTTCCTTCTGTACTGGTGTCCCCAACCATGGTCACCCAGTGACCCATCATAGAAAACATTGGTCATTCCTCCGTATATATTTCGTCCAGACGCAGTATAACAAGAAACGTATCTCTAAGAATTTTTCACGATGAGTGTCTCGATTTCGTTTCATGGGGTGGAATGAAAAATAGCGATAAAAAAAGGTAAGAATGAGAAAGATCAAGAGGGAGAAAAAGTTAAAAAAAAGTACCCCTTCGTAGGACAGATCAGAGCCGAAGAATTCATCCACGCGTGTAACTTTGCGCGTCTTTTCTAGTGGTCGACCCGTATCGCAGTTTCCCCTTTCGGTTCCTCTCATTTTCCTTCGTTTCGCGAAAAGTTTCTGGGTTCGTTTAGTCAGAACTTGATGGGGAACAAGGGAGAAAGAGGAAAGAGGAAGTAGAAAAAGCTCACGTTCGACAGTGAAAAAAAGTGAGAGAAATTGTGGCACGCGGCATTTTAGTGACGGAGAAAACGAAAAGGAAAGAAAACAAGGGGCAAAGGGGAAAGGAAAACGAGCCACTCGAATGGGAAATCGCCGGACCATCGGGCACTTGCTTTTCTGCTTCTATTTCTGCTCACGGTGTTTTTCCGTATAGGGGACTTTCAGGGTGTAGATAACGCGCGACCCGGAAGCTACTCGAGGACCTCGCCACCGTCCGGCCAAGCTTCTTCTTCTTCTTCTTCGCGTTGGCCATATACTTCTCGCTATTCTAAGCCGTGTGGCCCTTTCACCCTCCTTATTTCGGAAGATTTCCCCCGATGCTCATTGCTTTCTTCTTCTTTCTCTCTCGCATCGTAGCCTGACTACATAACTGTATATAGTGCAAACTATATTTACTCTAACGCAGCTCCAGCATCCCAACAAGAGCATCGCACGTCCTCGTTCCTCTCTGCGTAACCCACAAATTTTCACACCTTGCTGTTGTTTTCTTAGATATCGACACTGATATAAGATCGATACCAGGATCGGTATTATATTATACAGTCAAATTTTTATAGGGTGAAGCTGGGAAATATTACTCAGTAGGTACGTTAAAAATGAACCAGTGCGCACTATTGAAGTTTGTTGTGAGATCATTTTGATGCATGTCATGCTGATTTATTTTGACGAAAGTGAGAAAAATGCAAGTAACGAAGCTTACCTCTGTTACAATTTACGACTTCCATCCGGATTCTCTGATACAACAATTTCTCTATCTTTTAACATGGATCACCACGTAATCCCTGTTTATAAAATTTCTACAATTATTTCAGGATAATGGCTTTGTACAGC
>JABMBT010019296.1:0-14989 GCA_018906895.1 Odontocolon sp. PSUC_FEM 10030002
TTTATATTTATATGCATACTATAACTATATATACTATGATGACGCCAGCTCGCCGGAGAAGCAAATCTTTGTCGTTGGTCCTCCGTGCGAGCCGCTATTTGAGCTTTGAGTCGCGCGTACACGTTATCTCATTCTTCACGGCGTACTTTGCCTCGTCAACCGCGATGCATTTTCTCTACATTTTCCTTCATTATTTTTCCAAGTTGTCTTTATTTTTTGTGTTTTTTTTCTTGCTCGAGGCCACGACGCGTGACGGACGTCTTTTTTTTTTCTTTTTCCATTTTTTCGATCCGATTCATCCAACTACACCGGCGGTAAATCTTACGATTAAATTGTCCGAGATTAGATGGATGAATCTTGAAAGATCGTTGTTCCGCAACAGGTCGTGGTCTCTCCTAGCTACTTAGTTAATTCTATTTACCAATAATATCCATCGAGTTCCCTACACGTGGGGAGAGCGGGAAAGGGCCTATCCGTGGCTGTTTGTTCTTATGGCCCGACCATTCCGACCATTTATTTATTTTTTCTTCCTATGTAATTCGCGACAGTCGTCGATAGCAGTGCGATATGCCATTATTGTTGCTGCTGTTTTGAGCAACTAGAGTCAGTACCGCTGGCACGGGCACCGACCAAGGCACAGTCATAAGTCTCGTAGTTCTGTTATTACGTTATTTTTTTTCTTCTTAGTTACTTTAATCTCTCGATCCGTGAGATCGTTTTACGCGTGAAAAGTATATAGTTTTGTCCGTCGTTTCATTATTTTTTTTTCGTCTCTCCATCCTCTTCTGATATTTTCCTTTCTTTCTGATTTTCTTTCACGTTCGTCCAACGTTCGATTATTTTCTACTCTACTTCCACTACTAGTCTGCGCTATTCCGTCGGCGTGGTCGTTGTTTCTCCCGTAACATGTAGCATAATATTAATAGTATAAACGTTTACGTTTTGGCCACTCAGTTCGTGATCGGCGAGCACATTATTGTCTGTGTTCCGCGCGATGTTACATATTATTTAGAATAATTTTTAAGTCACTTTTTATACAACACTGCAGGCTTCCTCTCGGTCAGGATCTCGATCTCTTCTAACTCGCTGGCTCTCAATTTTCCTTTCCCTGATGTCGATCAAAAGTCCGTGTGACTCGGATCAACGATTCCTGCTCATCTCCTTCTCCTGGCAGTCGCAGCTGCGATCATTTGCCTCAACGTTGGTTCTGGACTGCAGACTCTCGGGTCGCACTTCATGTTGCCGTCGCCTCCGCAACTAAAATCAAAGATTAAAACCTCATTTTATAAAAGTTGACGAAACAATGAAAGAAAATATTTCTTACTAAATTTTTCGACAAAAATTCATGACTGATATTTTGTTAAACTCACGTGCAATGGAGACACGGTCCCGAAGCCGACTTGATTACTTGACCAACTCGATATGCCTGTCCCCTGATCTGACATCCGCTCTGCTTCGCCGCTCCCTTATAAGCATGAGAAAGGAAGTGGGGCGGCAGAGTCGTCGTAGTCGTGGTCGTCGTCGTCGTAACGTTGAGCGATGTCGCCATCGAGACCGGGCACTCGTACCTCGGACAACAGAATCCTCTTATCGGTTCTTCGTGACAGGCCGGAATAGGCGGTGGACAACTCTGCTGAAGACATATTATGTCGCTTCTAAAGCAGAAGCAGAAATCACAAGGATCGTCTCTCGGTATTTGTTGAGCTGAGACGTAAACCTTGCCGCCGTAGCGACAAGTTCCTGGTCCGTAGACCGCTTGATCGTCTTCGTCGTAATCCTCGTCCGGATTCAAGTAACTTCCAGAGTTGACCGGGAAATGTGGATTTTCTTCATTCTCGTCTCCGGTCTCCGGATATTCGGTCTCTCCGCCTTCCGTCGAACTTTCCGGCGTCGTCGCGTTTCCTCCGGTCGGAGCCAATTCGCCCTCGGTTTCTTGGTCTGGTCGTAGAGTATGTTGGTCCTCCGTATCTTCGTGTTCTTCGGGTAGAATTGCCGGTTCGGTTACTTGACCATGGACGTGTTCCTGTTCCTGCTGTTGCTCTTCGTCGATTCCCGGTTGAGGTTCAGCGACTGGAGTTTCCGGGGTTGCTTCTTCCGCCGGCGGTTCCGTTACGTTGACAAATTCATCTTCCGGATGTTCCACAGCCTGTACCGGCGTTTCTTCTAAAGAAGGTTTGCTCGAGACTTCCGTCGTTGATTCTTTGACAATCGGCGTTGTTTCTTCTTCCGCTAATGGAGACGATTCCGAGGTCTGTTCTTGCGGAATTGTTTTTTCATCGGTGGTTGCTTCCGTACTTGGTTCGCCCGACGAAGTCTCTTTTTCGAGTTCGGTCGAAGCGACCGTTGGTTTCTCTTCCGGAATAATTTCTGGCTCCTGTTCGACAGCCTTCAAAGTCGTTGACTCTGCGGATTCCGTGGTTGATTCGATTTTAGGAACTTCGGGAGTTTCGCCTGTTCTATCGGCGATAGTTTCTGGTATTACTTCGGTCTCTTTTTCAATCTCACTCGGCGATGTTTCTGTCGCAGCTTCCTCGGAAGTTTCTTTCACCGGGATTTCGGTAACAGATTCTTCAGTAGCGAGCTCAGTAACTTCAACACCGACAACAGGTTCGACTGGCTTCTCTTCCTCGAGAGGTTCTTCCGTCGGCTGGATCGCTGATTCCGACGTCGCCTCTGAAACGACGGGCGTTGCTGATGTCTCACCGGATTCTTCGATCGGTTTTTCTTCCGTAATTCCTTCTTCGGTCGGTTGCTGTACGCTTATTGGCTCCTCCGTCGAGACTTTTTCGCCTTCGATCGGTGCAGCTTCCGTCGCAGATTCTTCTGGTGAACCTTTGACGGCTTCAATTTCGCTCGCCGTTGTTTCCTCAATAGGAACAGTAACGGCACTAGGTTCTTCGGCGACAGTTTGTCCTTCAACGACGGGCGTTTCAGGTTCAATCGTACTTGGTGTAACTGGTATTTCTTCAGTCTGTTGCTCGGTGCTTTCGATTGCGGGCTTCTCGGTTGGTGCTTCTTCGCTCGCAGTCACCGTTGCCGGTGCCGATGTTTCGGTTTCAACGACGGAAGGTGCAGAAGTTTCCTCAGAGGCTGGGGATGTTTCCACCGCAGGTGCGGATGTTTCCTCAGAAGGTGCGGAAGTTTCCTCAGAAGGTGCGGAAGTTTCCTCGGAAGGTTCAGAAGTTTCCTCAGAAGGTGCTGAAGTTACTTCAGAAGGTGCTGAAGTTACTTCAGAAGGTGCGGAAGTTTCCTCAGAAGGAGGGGAAGGTTCTTCCGAAGGTGCAGAAGTTACTTCAGAGGGTGCGGAGGTTTCCTCAGAGGCTGGGGATGTTTCTGCGGAAGGTGCTGATGTTTCCTCAGAAGGTGCGGACGTTTCCGCGGAAGGTGCTGACGTTTCCTCAGAAGGTGCGGACGTTTCCGCGGATGGTGCTGACGTTTCCGCTGAAGGTGCTGACGTTTCCTCAGAAGGTGAGGAAGTTTCCGCGGATGGTGCTGACGTTTCCTCAGAAGGTGCAGACGTTTCCTCGGAAGGTGCTGTCGTTTCCTCAGAAGGTGCGGGAGTTTCTGCAGAAGGTGCGGGAGTTTCTGCAGAAGGTGCCGAAGTTTCCTCAGAAAGTGCGGGAATTTCTGCAGAAGGTGCCGAAGTTTCCTCAGAAGGTGCTGACGTTTCCTCAGAAGGTACAGACGTTTCCTCGGAAGGTGCAGAAGTTTCCTCAGAAGGCGCGGAAGTTTCTGCAGAAGGTACAGAAGTTTCCTCAGAAGGTGCGGAAGTTTCTGCAGAAGGTGCGGAAGTTTCCTCAGAGGGCGCGGACGTTTCCTCAGAGGGCGCGGACGTTTCCTCAGAAGGTGCGGAAGTTTCTGCAGAAGGTGCGGAAGTTTCCTCAGAAGGCGCGGACGTTTTCTCAGAAGGTGCGGAAGTTTCCTCAGAGGGCGCGGACGTTTCCTCGGAAGGTGCGGAAGTTTCCGCGGAAGGTGAGGCAGTCGTGATTTCTTCCCCGGATGGATATTTAGTTGGCGAAGTGGATTCCTGCTCGATCGTTTGACCCTCAACTGGCTTGGGGGTCACGTCCTCGGGTTTCGATGGGGCAGATTCTTCTGTCTGTTCCGTAACCTCAGGTAATTCGGATGAACCTGCCGGAGGAACTTGCTGTTCCGTTGTTCCCACATCTTCACTCTTAGTCACCGATGATTCTGTAGAAGGAGAAGTTTCTTCGCTGATGGTCGATTCAACAGGTTCTTTGGTGGTACTTTCGGAAGTCTCATGTTCGGCTACTACGCTGGGTGTTGGAGTCGGCTGTTCCTCTTCGACGACGGGCGACGCAGTTTCTAGTTTTTGGACAATGCCGGGCGAGAGTGTCGTCTGCCCTTGTGCTTCTTCGGTTTCTCCCGTAACTGGTACGGCGACCGTTGTTTGTTCCTCGACGACGGGTTCTCCAGGTGTAACTGGGGATTCCTTCTGCACGATCGCATCGCCGGATTCGACTTCCGTGGAAGAAGTAGCCGGAGCTTCCGTCGGCTTCTCACCTTCCGCCTGTGTGCTCTCCACCTCTCCGGTGGATTCCGCTAAAGTCGAGGCAACTGTCGTTGAGCTTTCGACTTGACCTTGCTCAGTTGGGATGTTACTTTCAGTCGATTGCGTTACCGTCGCTTCCGCCTCAGTCTCAGTTACAGCTGGTAATCTATCCTCGATAACTTGGACAGGCTCCGTTGTATGCTCAAGGACGGTCGGTGACTGTTCCGTAGCTCCTGCCGGAGTTTCAACTTCCGTAACACTCTTGATCGTCTCGGGTTCGATCTGTTCGGTCGATACTTCCGGACCAATCGAAGCAGACGTTTGTTCTTCGGTTGGTACTGAAGCTTCGCTGGTCGTGATTTCAGACTTGGCTTCCTCACTGGGTAATTTCTCTTCGGTCTCTGCGACCGTCGTTATTTCTGGTATGTTTTCTTGTTGTTCCGTCGAAGAAGGCGCTTGGCTAGATTCCTCCGGAGACGTCGATTCTATGAGACCGACCGTGACGGTTTCTTCGGGAACTGACGATGGCTTCTCGGCCTCAGGAGTAACAGCAACTTCGGGTTCTTGTCCTTGTTCGGGTTGGCTAACTGGTACAATTGTACCTTCGGTAATTGGAACTTCTTGCTCCTCAGTAACTTCCGTCGGTGCCGATTCAGGACTCTCGGATGTTCCTTGAGACGAGGGTAATATTTCGTCCTTGGGTTTCATTTGATTGTCGGCTTCCAAGCTGACAGTCGGAACTGAGTCGCAAGAGTACATGGGACAGCACGCTTCACCAGCTGCGGTATTGTGAATAGGCATGCAATTTGAGAGCTGGCTAGGAGGTGGAGAACATTCCACAAGTTCGCACTGAATAATACTACTAACGCATCGGCAACCGAGCTGGCAAGGATTACCAGGTGGAATAGCCGAATTATTGCTGTAAGATTGACCGTCGACGAGACAATTACCCTCTCCTGGAATACCTGTAGGAGGTCCGTACTCTTCGAATGGTTTTTCCGTCTTCCGTTCCTCTTCTTCCGGAGCAACTACGGCCGCCTCCGTTGTCTTTTCTTCGGGCCTAACAGATTCTTGGGTAGTAATTTGCTGAATCGGTTCTTCGGTCGGTGTCTCTTCCGAAGGTGGTTGCGCTTCTTCCAGAGGTTTTTCTTCCTTCACAGCAGGAGCAACGGTTTCGGCTGATACAGTTTCACCAGCGGGTGGAACTTCAGTATGGCTCTCCGATGGACCAACGTCCTCAGGTTTTGTGGGTTCCTCCTCCGTCTTCTTCTCAGTTTGAGCTTCGACTTCGATTGCGGGAGACGTTTGTCCTTCGACCTCGATTGTGGGCGACGTCTGTCCTTCGACCTCGATTGTGGGCGACGTCTGTCCTTCGACTTTGGTTGCAGGCGACGACTGTCCTTCGACTTCGGTTGCGGGAGTCGTCTGTCCTTCGACTTCTGGACTCGGTTTCACTTCAGCTTCGGTGGCGGACTCTTGTTCCGTACTGATAGAAGCTTCAGTTGCTTTCGTTGGTTCTTCCGATGGTTCGATGGTTTCCGATGGTTTTGAAGTTTCAGCTTCTTCAGTTGCATGTTCGGCCGGTTGCTGCTCGGTAATCGCCTCCCCTTCCTCGGAGACTGTCGCTGATTCCGTACTAAATTCGTCGGCAGGTTTCTCGCTCGTCACGGTAGATGAAGGTTCCTCAGAAGGTTCCACGGAAACTGGAACATTCTGCTCTGGTTCAACGGAAGCGACGGAGGTGTGATCGATTTCTCCCTCGACAACTGCAGCTTCCGTTGTTTCTTCTTCAACCGCCGGCTGTTTTTCCTCTTTTCCTTGATCAGCAGGAACTTCCGTGGTAACTTCGGATACCGGCTCGCTCGTTGCGGGAACTTCAGTGTTCAAAACCGTTTTCTCGCTGCTTTCTTCGGATACCGGTGGAACAGGCGCTTCGGTAGATTCAATAGGAACTTGAACAGTCGAAATTTCCGGAGACTCAGTCGGAGACGCAGACTCAACAGTTTCAATTGGTTTTTCTTCGGTTTTTCCTCCGGAGACGTCAGTCGTGGGAGCGGCTTCCTCGACCGAAGTCTCGGTGACCGCCGTCTCGATAGCCGGACTCTGAGTTTCCGCACTCTCGGTTTGTTGTTCAATAGCACCTTCACCGCTTACTTCTGTAGTTTCTTCTTTTTTCTCGGTGCTCGTTTCACCTTCTTCGACCTTTGCGGTAACTTCCGTCGACTCTTCTTCTTTAACGACCGGGCCCTCGGTTAGTTCTTGTTCATTTTCAATTGGCACTGTCACTGGCGACTGTTCTTCTTTCTCGGTGGATGCTTCGGTCGTTTCGGGTTCTACCGATATGTCCGGCTTCTCAGTTTGCTGAGGTTCTTCGACTCCGGATAATGTGGTGGCCTCCGGGCCGCTAGTTTTTTCAACGTCGGTCGGGGATTTCTCGGTCGCTTGGATTTCCGTTTCCTCGGCGTGCTTGGTGGTACTCGTCTCTTCCGTTTTCTCCTCTCCCTGCGGCTCTCCAGCCACGCTTGTCGTTTCTTCGGTAACAACTTGCTCTCCTTCCGGTTGTCCTTGTGCTTCGATGCTTATTGGCACAGCAACCGTAGACCCTTCCTCGCTGCCTGCACTCTCGGTGACAACACTCGTCGGTTCTTCTACTTTTCCGATCGTAACCGCAGGAGCCTCTGGAGTTTCAGGTTCGGGAGTTGCCTCGGAACTAGCCAAAGTTGGAGTTACCGCCTCTTCCGATTTCTCGGTAGAGATTTCAGAAATCTGTGGTGTAACACCTTCTTCTTCCGCAGTAACTGACGCTTCGGTAGCTCCTTCGGTGACCTCAGTTGCCTCTTGTTCAGTGACGGATTCCTCCGTTTTCTTCGTTGCTTCCTCGGGTTCTACTTTGGTTGTCTGCTCTTCCGCAGGACCGCTGCTTTCCGTCGATTTTTCTACTTCTCCTTCCGGCTCTTCGTTCACCGAAGTAAGAGTCGTTGTACCTGCTTCGCTGGTTGTATCTTTCGGTGCTTCAGTTTCAGGCAAGCCCGCAGCTTCCGTGGATTGTTCCACGACTTGAGTTACTTCCTCTGTAGTCGGCTGAATCGGGACAGATTCTTGAGCCGGTGCTTCGGTAGCTTTATCTGTCGTTTCTACATTTTCTTCCGAGGACGTTTCCACGCTGGGTTTTTCCGATTCTGGCTCTTGGGAAGATTCTTCCGAAGATGACGATTCCTCGCTCGACGATTCCAACGTCAGTCCCTTTGTCGGCACTTCCTCTTCACCTACCTCCTTCTGTTCGGTTTCTTTCTCTTCCGATCCAGCCTCTTCCGTCGTTGCTTCTTCGACTGGTTTGCCTTCGGTAACAGTAACGGACGGGGTTTGGCTACTCTCGGTTGGCTCATTCTCCTTCTCGACCGATTCGTCAACGGGTTTACCACTCTCATCCACAGGAATACGTTGAACGTGTTCGTGGCCTGGTGCAATTTCAGTCGGTGCCAGACTAGATTCTGTCGAGGGTTCGGTTACGATTGATGTTTCTTCTGGAACTGTCACAATATCCGTTGCACCAGGTTCCTTCTCCTGAGTAATCGAAGTTGACGGTGTCACCTCCGGCTCTTGTTCCTGAGGAACAGTTCCAGTACTTTGTTCTTCTGGTTTTTGTTCCTCTTGACCCTCCTCCGTCTGTTCTTCCGTAGGCTGAGCTGTTGTTTCGATTTTAAGAGGCGGATGATACGTCGTTGGAGCAATTTCTTCCGGTTTCGTCACTAAATTATCAGGTACGGTCAACTCCGGATGTTGGAGGTCGCCGTAACCTTGCGTCACTTGAACGGCCTCTGTAACGGCTTGTCCGTCCTCCGCTTTCGTTTCTGGAAGTCTTTCTGGAATTGGAATACCAGCGGGACCCTTCTCCTGCGGTACTTCCGTCTCGCCTTCTACTTGACCACCTGAGACTTGGCTCTTTTCCGTTGGTGTCTCTTCCGCGACAATCGGTGTTGTCTCCTCCTCCTTGCCTGCGGTACTCGTCTCAGGAACTTGTTCCTCTGGTTTACCTTCCTCCGGCACTTTACCTTCCGGAACGGGCGTTTCACCCTCTTCGGTCGGTACAACTTGCTCGGTCGTTGGTCCGGAGGTCGAAGCCGTTGTTGCCGCCTCTTCTACCTCCTTGGTACTTGACTCTTCTACCGGACCTTGAGCCAAAGTCGTTTGCTCGACCTGAACTCCTGAAGATGTCGTACCTTCCGGCGTTTCTTCGATTTCTTTTTCTTGATCTTCGGGAACCGTGGCAGCTGGTTCCTCGGTTGCAAGAGGACTCTCAGAAGTTCCCAGTCCGCCGACTAATCCTTCTTCTTCGTCCTTCGGTTGTTCTTGGGTAGTTTGTACGGTCGACGGTTCCGTCTCGGTAACTTTCTCACCCGGAAGAGTCTCTTCACTCACAATCGGAGACTCGGTAGTCGGTTGGGCAGTTTCTCCTTTTTCTTCTTCTTTCGGCACTGGAATTGCTTCCGTAGATTCCGGTAATTCCGGAGTCTCGCCAATCTTTTCTTCTATGCTCGGTACAACGGTTGCTTGCTTCTCCTCCTCACCCTCTGGCTCTCCCGCTTCTTGTTTCGTCGCAGATTCAGGCTCAACTGTCTCGACGGGACTCGTTTCCGTAGGTGCAACGCTCGATGTTTCTTCCTCACTGATTCCAACGCCTGTAGTCACCGATGCTTCGGTTTCAGGTGATTCCTGCTTCGTCGCTTCTTCCAGAATTTGTTCACTGGTCGAAATATCGCCTGGAGTCGGTACCTCTTCCTCCTTCTCTTTCTCCTCCGCTTGCGCGGTAACCGGCGAAACTGGAGTACCGCCCTCCTCGGTAGTCTCCGTCTCAACACTCGAAGATTCCGTGATCACCGGTGTAACTTCTTCGATCTTTCCTTGCGTGGTACCTTCGTCAGTCTTCTCCACTGGAGCGATCGTCTCGGAAGTCTGAGGTCCCTCGAGGGTCACCGCAGCTTCGGTGGTTTCCGTAATTCCCGGCTCACCGGCATGGGGAGTCGGATGAACTTCCGGAATAGCGTTATCCGCTCCGGGGAAAGACTCCTCCTCGGCCGGCGGAGACGCCTCGGTTGCTGGAACAACATGATCTTCTTCCAGAGGCAACTCCGTCGTGAGTTCCGGTTGTTGTTGCTGTTCAGTGCCGATCGTCTTCTGCGTCTCTGTTGCTCCAGATTCATCTTCTGAAATAACAGATTGAAATAAATTTGGAATGTCATTCTACCACCGAGAGAATCGAAAAGTGGTGTCGATAATTTATTCCTTACCGCATTCGTACGTGGTCGGACAACATTGGCCTTCCGTAGGCGGTACAGCGGTGCAATTCTTTCCGTGACTCTTCATCGGGGCTCCGCACTCCTGAACCGCACAAGCGATGTCTCCCCGGAAGCAATAACAGTGCTGACACGGTTCGGCCGAGTAAATCGATTGACCGTCATCGTACATTTTTCCTTCGTGGAAACACCGAGGAGCTTCGATTCCTGGAGCGATCGTCGTTGTCATAATAAGTCCCGGCGTTGGTCCAATTGTCGTACCAGGTTCTTGATCGTAATCTGCAGAATCGAACCATCAGTAAAAAAAAGCAATCCTCACGAGAATTTAGCCCGTGTCTCCTAATTTGATAAAACGTGCTTGATAGACTTACCGCAGTTGTATTTCACCGGACAACAGACACCTGGTAGATAAACCGGATTGCATCCTGCCACTCGAAGAGTACATTCTTGCATTACGCAGGTCGTTCTGTTTCTGATGCAGTAGCAAAGTTCACAAGGATTGTGCGAATCAACGGGAAGCTGTGCTCCATCGGCGTAAAACTTGTCGTTTACACTGCAGCCATAATTATCCGGGAAACCAAGCTCCGTCGAAGGTAATTCCGGTGGACTCGACGTCGATGTCAGTAACTGAACGGGAACTTGAGGGCACGTTATTACCGGACAACATTGATCCGCTCGTTTCTCGACCTTGCAGTCCTGACCGATCGCTTTCGTGAACGGACAGACTCTGAGATAACACATCAACATCCGATTGTGGCAAGTACAATTTAGGCATGGTTCGTTCGTTATTATCCTATCAGCTTCGCGATAATGTTTAAAGTTGTAGTAACAACCGCCGCTCGCTATTCCTCCTTCGTATTCTCCAACTTGCGTCGTATCCTGATCGTATACCGGTGCTGAAAAATAAAGAGAGAAAGCCTCGAATTATTCGTACGAACAGTCGACTCCTAACAGCTCTATCGCGAGAAATATCGATGGGGGAGCAACATCATCAGCCAGTCAGTCAACAACCAAGTCGAGCCGTTCTGAATACAACTCGCCGACACCCTCGCGTCACCCTATCCATATACGAATTGTATAGCATCGCACGGAGGGTGTACAAAACCCCCCTTTGCTCATTCACCATCCGAGTTTTCGCAATTTATCTGAAATTCGAGTGTCGCGTGTTACAAAAGAGCCAACGAATACAGCCGACTCATTCGACAATCGTCTCCTCGCCCCTGTATTTTCAGCGTTGTACTTTCACGTTCTCTCCCTGGTGGAATAATCAAAAGTGCCCTTTATTCTCCGAACGTGTTTGTTTTCCACCCGGTGCCAAGTGTTTCCTCTGATATCTCTACGATGATATACGAAGATAGGAAGCAAACAAAAAAAAAATGGTTAACATTAAGAATTCACTGAAGACGATGAGAGATTTTTGAATGACCTTGAATATGTTCGACAGGTCGCTGGAAAATATTCCTCGTACGACTCCGAGCTTAACGACTGTGGAACTTGGCAACCGATGAAAATGGACTCGAATAGAAGAAACGAATAAGAAGAAGAAGAAGAAGCTCGATCGACGTGGAGTTGGAATAATCGATATTCGAGCGTTCGGAGACGTTTGGATGCGAGTCGTGTAAGACGTGTTTCCCGGCTGAGTTCGCGGATTCCACGATTCAGAGACAAGAGTCGATTGGTGTGCGTGTTACGTCAACTAAGAAGGGGATGGTGGATAAAAAAATCAGCATTCCACGTCGACGCGCTACACCCAGACGGTTTCCAGCGAATCGAATTGTACTGGGAACGGCGAGCTAGCTCGATGAATGGGGAGCGAGAGCCTTCTGGCAATGGCATCGCATTGTCCCACGACGACGTCGTCGACGACGACGACGACGACGACGACGAGGATGATGATGCTTGCCGAGGGACCGGGCCGCGTGCCTCCGCGTGTCCCGGACGCTTCTGCACGTATCTCGAGATCGAGAGAGAGAGATCTTTTGCACGTGTCGCTCCTGCCGCCCAACAATCGTTCCCCACCATTTCGTCGTGGCTTGGTGGACTCGCCTCATGTAATATGTAACGCGGATAATCCCATCAGATGTATCGCACCGATCAAACTCCAATAGCGCGTTCGTATAAAAACTCTGGCAACTTGCTTCGCCGATCGTCGTCGTATCGTCCTTTCTCAATTATATTCGTTCGCCTTCGTCCACCGAGAATCGTCATTTTCCTTCGCGTTCGTGACGAGTATATAGAATTTTCAACGACCTACGAAGTCGCCGATTCGTACGATTCGCGGTTACCGATCGACATGATTTCGTTTATCGAACTGTTCATCGCGTTGTCTCTCATTGTTCCTTTCGAGTATGTCAATCGGGTCGTTGAACCTTTCGATCGGGACTGAAAAATCGATTGAATTTCGGTACATTTCCATCTTCCAACGAAGCAAATTACCGATCTAACGGATCGATCGATTCATTCATTGGTTTCAACGTTGTTACAAATATCTCGAGGTACCAATTTATCGGTTCGATGATTCTCGAATCTCTCGCCGGAACGGTATTGACTTCGGGAAAAACCCCTCCGGTTCTCCGTACGTTGGAAGGTCGACGAGTCGATGAGACATCCAGAAGAATTCCGACTGTCAAGTAAGACAGGCGAACGATCAATCCGGTTCATCTGTTCCGAGTATACAAAGCAAATTCTTTGGTCCCGATCTTTCTCGGGAGAGGAGGAAACTCGGTATCTCTTCTCGTAGCTTTCTGCACCATTGAATGAGTCTCGGCGGTGTCGACGGGAATTATGAAATCATCGCCCAACGGCCTTGTCTCACGGCGAAAGGTTCATTACCATTAACCGCGCGCGCGACTCACGCTCTCGAGTCTCCGTTGCACGTACGAAATATCCACCTGACGTTACATCTCGACTCTCTTTGAAATACAGCTCTGAACAGTCTCTTCTTTTTCTTCTATTTTCCTTTTGTCGCAATTATTCGTGTGTCAAATAAATTACGAAAAAAAAAGAAATAAAACAACGATCCGCACCTGCGAGTCAACCTGGAGAACCTGTTTAAAATCCATCAGCTAGAGAGACCATCGACGTTGAAAATTCTCGTTTCCCGTTCGCTGACCTTCCGCGACGAAAACGATCAACGGTTTGTCGCTCTCCGTAATGGTGCTGATCCAATGGGAGAATTACGATATTTCTTCTTTTTTTTTTGTTTAGGATGTTTATATTAGCATAATTATATAAGCGGAAAGTGACTGGAGAATCGCGCGAGAGCCATTAAAACGTCACGGTCAGTTCGCCGCATCGTCGATCGTTCCCTCGAGTAATTCCTCGTTAATTCCTCGTCCCAGTTTCTCTCGTGAGAGGAATTTCAAGCCGCGGGAGGTGAATTTAGCGATGATCCTGTTTGATCGTCAAAGTTGGCTAGCGGCGATTGTGACCCCGGTATTGACCTCGTGATCCTAACACGAGGATCGAGGAATCTTCTCGCTGTGTGCTTATTACGGAGAATTTGTGGTGGAAGAATCCTCCTCGTAACATCTTCCTTCTTCTTTGAAAGCTTGAACAATGAACGACTCTTTCTCTCATTCTCATGGCCCCGGTTATTCTCCCGTAGCCCTGATCCTCCTGTCGCTCTTTTGTTACAGCTATCTCGGTCGAGCGTACAGGACAGTCGTCGCCCTGAGGATGCAGAGATGAAAAACTCCAAACGGGATAAAGGGTGTTGACTCTTCGCGGTTCCTCTCTCAAAGTGAATATAAACCAAGAGGGGTTACAGGTTTGACCGGAATTCAACGCAGCAACGCTCTTCCTCGAGGATACGCGTTTTAAGATGCTGCTCGCGGAATCCTCGTCCGACGATGGTTTTTCCTCTAGAGTCGTTGCCACCGGGTAATTTCCGGGTAGAGGAGTATCCCGTCGTGTCCCACTGATATTCGCTGTCCTTTCTCTCTCCGCCAAAGGCTCTCGGGTCTTACATTCGCGATTATCCGTCGAGCCGTTGATCCGCGGATGCTGAGAAAATGTAGAAATAGTTGAAATTCTTTCGATATCAATGGGCGAGGCGATGTCTCGGGCGAGTGTCGTTGGACACAGGTGACCAACAACGGGTCCTTGACCTCGGTAACTCCGGAGACTCGACCGGCTCGGCGTAAACGGAGCGAATCAAGGATCGTGCGCGAGAACGTTGCGGTGATGCGATACCGCCGAGACGAACGAGTCTCGAGCCAAATGGCTTGGAAAAATAAAAGAAAAGGAAAGCAAAAAAAACGAATAATAATGAAAAAGAAAAGTCCAACAACGCACGACACACGTACGATCCAGAGGGAGGTCTCCTGTCCTTTACGGGTAATCCATAGGATTCTCTTGGTAAAGAGATTCAGGAAGAGAGAATCTAAGAAAGACGAAGAGGAGGAAACCGAGATGCCGATGCATTGAGGAAAATGAAGAAGGAATCGTTGGAAAAACCGGCGAGAGACCTGTTCTCTTCCAGCTGTTCCTGAGTATAGACGTATTCCATCAGGCAACCTCGGCGTCTACGCTCTAACACGGGAAAACAACAGTCGATAACCGATAACGGTTTAATCGAAGAAAAATCCTTAAAAGGTTCTCCACCTTCTCGATGAAAACCTGTACAAGAATTATATGTATCGACGACTCGGAATTGCTCTTTCGATCCGATCGTCGCAAAACACTCGAATCTCTGTTTCCGTGTATAGATAAAAATCAAGATAAAAATCGCAAATTACCGGAATTTGTGGAGCGTGATCCCAGGAGGATTGCTAGTAGGAAAATGACCCCGGGCCGGAACAGCCCGCCGCTCAACGCCGACATTTCGGCACTCTTCCGTCTCCTGCAAAGACAAAACAAAACAAAAATGATACAATTATAGACAACACGTTTAAATAATCGTACAATAACAATCGGTAGAGCGCGAAAAATTGAGACAAGTTGGTGGGAAAACAAGATTTTTCACTTTTCGAATCAACGATGCAGCAATAAAATGTTGATCCGAGGACCAACTTGCCGTGGCAGCCTTCCGGCTCGTTTCCTCCTCGTCGGCTTCGAACCGCGAAGAGAATTCCACTTGCGCTCTCGATTAAGTGACAACTGGATATAAAAATGCTAAGAGATAACTCGGAGATGATGAGGGAGGATGAACGTCTCTGGAGCAAATATAAATATACATATA
>JABMBT010019405.1:0-14962 GCA_018906895.1 Odontocolon sp. PSUC_FEM 10030002
TTTGCAAATAGAAAATAGACAAAATAAAGACTACACTGAAAAATAATATGTGCAATTTGAGGGAGGAAAAGCTACGTGTATATATATCTGAATGCCCAGTGGTTGTATTATTTCGGTGGACTATTCAACCGGCACTGAAATACACAACCGTCCTTATACTGCTCGTTGAACCGATTGAAAGGTGCTGTAGCGCAGACTTGCAGCACTGAGCAGAGTGGATACAAAAGAAATGTCGAGGCCGCAATAAAAGCTACCCCGTAAAGTGAGCTTTTATTTCGCAAAGCCGGGCCAGTAGCCCACAGGGGCCTGCAGTATCAGGAGATCCCCCTTCAGAATCTACAGTCTCTATTCGTTCTCTCGCATACACTTTTTCTTCTTCTTCTTCCGCTTCCTCTCATTTCTCTGTACTTGTCTCATCTTCACGGTCTCTCTGCCTTTCTTCCGGAGCTCCTACAGTGGTCCATAGTCCGACAACTCTTTCTCGTTTACTTGCGTGAAGACCGAAAGTACCATAGCCGTATATAGTATGTGCAATATCACTACCATTATATATATCCAAGAACGGTGAGCCACTGAATTTTATTTGTTCAATTCACGGACGTTCTGTCGTCGCAGTCTCAAAGTCACGTAGTGAAGAATTGAGCAAAGAGAGTTGAGCCTTGGTATTGGATTTCCCGAGGTGATTCGGTCATATTTATTTATCGCATGGACTTTGTTAGTCTTTCATGGGACACGATCCTCACAGACCTATGAACGATTAAACTTTATTTTGCTCGTATTAAAAATAATGTTCGTTCGTATATTCAAGAAAAATGTGTCAGAAAGTAGTAAGGGATAATAATCGGTCAGACACAAATGTCTGTAGCGTTTTAAGGATGTAAACCAGCCAAAACTTTCGTACATTGTGCCCTCTGTCCTCAGTCGTATATTTTTGTTCCAGCTTTTTCGTGTGCCTCGCGAAATCTCGCAAATCCTCCGACAATGATACGCGTTTATGGCGTTTTGCAGGGGAGCGAATTGTCTCGGGAAAAACGATGGAAGATGTCAGTGGGGTGGCTTTGCCATGGTGGGTGGTGGTTTCCGAATAATTTTTGTAAATTGGTCCCATATGTATGAGCGCCCCCGTTGAATCCACAACTAGACGTTGGAATGGCATAGTTTTTTAGCTCTTGCTCCTGTTATCCTCGCATCCTCTGGAACCCCTTGCTGTTCTCATGGCTGTCTTCTTTTACCCGACCCGACACATTCCACTTCTCTTCCAGTTTCCCATTCGCGTTCATCTTCTTTCTTTGTTCGTTTCTCTGCTCCCACAAGAGATCCGCGTTCTACACATCTTTCCTTCGATCGTTCTGCCATATTCCAAAACATTTTCCCTTTCTCTGTAGATACCGCCGAATGCTATTTTGTGAGAAGAAAGCTGGCCCAACTCTATCTTTCAGTCTGTCTCTCCGCCGAAATAAAAGTACTTTATGGTCGTTCAGGATACACGTTCGTTCGTCTCTCGTACCTTCTTCCAAAAAATAATATATCACGCCCTCCTGGGAGCCACCGATAGACGCGATAAAAAGAGGTGGTTGATTCCTCTCGACCTGGAAGTTGAGAAACACGAAATCGTAATACTGGTACATGTCACGATGCCACAGTAACACTCTTTATCATCTTCGGCTTTCACTCTCTTTTATTTATTAAAAGCACCGAAACAAGTGCTGTACATAGTTGTTACGCTGTTTGCTTACTGTTGCAACCGAGAAAACAAGACCAGTGTATCGCTTCTTGAGACTTCTTAAGCCCTCTCAAGAATGCACACTTGGCTTCCTCAACAACTACAGAATGTTGCAACATTACCCCGAGTCGCAGTGAAACTTTATACGTATAGATGCACCAGAGCCGAGTAGCAAGGTGGTAAAAATTCGAGTCCTTAAGCGTCTCTCCGAGCGTATATGTCTATAGGAATTCATGGGTAAACATAAGTTATTCACCCTGCGGCTCGAAACCCGAGCTTCAGCCGTAGCATAAGCAGCACGAGAGATGAGAGGGGATCTTGCTACCCTCCGCACGAGACCGCGGTAGGTGTATGGTTAAGCAAACACAGGGCGACACGATACCATATGCGAAAGCGTTGTTACACTGTATACGTATCTCCGTCTGTACCTCGACACCAGTCCAGAAGCTCAAAGCGCTACCGTTTCTGATGCGGTTGCCGGTTACGGAAATGGAGTACGTGTACGTCATCGAACCAAGGGATCCACGGGTGCAGGATTCTTCGGTCTCCATCCTATCCCCCAACACCGTTCCTCGGCTTTCGCCATCGTGTAGTTCTCGATCGCTATACCTATTTCAGTCTTCTCTTTCGTTCGTTCCTTTCCTTTCCAAGTCCCGGCAATCCAGCCACTTCACGAGCGACGAGACGGGAAAACGATTTCGGAAATATCGCAGAAACTATCGGAACGCGCCCGGCATCGGGAAGAGATCGCTCCAGGCTCGAAGTGTGCTCCACTCCCCATCATAGGAGGTTAGAGAAGGGAAAGGATCTAAGAAAGGATGCAGGACACGGAACTCGCTAGCCTAATGGATACCTCCCTACTGCAACGTACGATTTATAGTTTCTTCTTGTTGTGTCTAGTGCAGCAATGCTATACTTTCTGCTCTGTGGTACGATGTCCAGTGGTGGGTTTGCTCTGGGAACGGAAAGTCGTAAAAGGTATCACGTGAATGTGTTCTTCTGGTACCATGTCCAGCAGGGTAGATGGACGATAGCGGTATAAATCCTAAAGATAATTGTGCGGCTTAGAGTTTTATCACAAACTGTCCCAGGTAGGGTTTTGCAAAACTTCCAATGTCGATCATAGTATAGAGTATACATCTGCGGTATGGAGCTATAATGCAATATCTGTTATTTTACAACACATTGCCTCCAAATAACCGGTCAATTTCGAATAAATATTCGATAGGGTAAAACGACGTTTTCAAACATAATGTTTGGTAGACAACGTTTATCATATCGGGGAATAAGGTTGCTTTAACAAGATGAAGAGGACGAAGATTATTCGGAAGAGGAAACTCAAACTTATGTACCGTCGTCGGCAAAGACATCTTTCTCGCAAAGGGTCGTTCCCACAAAAGCCATCCTACTAGCCACATGTTCTACCGGCCGTCTGACACGACACTGTTCCCGCCGACCGACGGCGGCCACTTTATGACCAGATTTTAAACAAAATACGAAGCCCGTAAACCGGGGGTCGTTAAACACGCGTCCCTCGTCTGTGGAGGCTGCAATCCCGTACCACAGTAGTAATGGCAGGATCTAAAGTAGGAGCAGGAAGAAAAGCAGGACCAAAAGCAGAGAATCGAGCGGGTGTATAAGAGATCTTTTTCTTGGGCGACTGTGGATGTGAGGTTTGTGTTGGTATGGTAGTCGTACTGTGTGGCGAAGGAACGAACGGCGATACCAGGGAACGTCGGCGGACCACACTACCCAGCCCTTGAGAGCCCACTCTATCAAAAGGATGGCTTTTATACCTTCTATATTTACGAGGGATGCTTCTGCCGCCGCCGGCTACTTCAAGATAAGAGCGAGAGATCGGCCGGCAAACCCTGCTCCACCTCTTTTCTCAATCACCCGCCGCCCTTCACTACCCTTCTACTTTCTTGCACCCTGTATCTAAGGCACAATACCAAAGCACCGCTGACCTCGCAAACTAAACGATCGAATCCTCCTGAATCTAAGTAATTACACGTCGGATTAAAGGTCAGCCCCGACTAACACCCCTCTTTTCTACTGTATACGATATAATACTGTGGTGTGATATACTATGGTGGTGTACAGTAAGAGGCAATATTTTCCTCCTAGCTTCCTACCGGAGGAAAGGCATTAATGATCTTTTCTGAAGTATGGTATGCTACGATATAGCACGATACATGTATCATTTCACGATTTCCTTTCTTTATAAAGTCGTTGGACTTTCTGCACCTTTAATCGAATTCGTGAAAAATGTGGTGAATAAGGAACGAAGTTGTTTGCATGTAGAAATACAAAATTACTGATGGTCAATGATAAATTGGTTAATGATATCAATAAACTCCGTACCTACAATCACGTTATAAATTTATTATACGTCAGTAACTAGGTTTTTACAGTAGTTACGGTACATTAGTTACGGTATTGCATTATTTTACCTACATTCATGTAGTGCGAATACAAATACAGCAATAGAAAAATCAAGGGTGCAGGTGAGCACGAAAGCTTTCAACTTGTTCAGAGAAAAATGTATACACACTATATTGAATTCCCACTTCGATACTTTGAGCAAGCAAACACCTACTAGTCGAGAGCTTTGAGCTTCAACGAAACTCGCTCTGAACGGTAATAGCGCAACAGCAGTATTGGATAGTACAACTGTGATGTCCGATCTGTGGACGTTCATCGCGGGACTCCAAACCGACCTCGCAAGGAACATTGAGGAAAGCGATGCCGTCTGACTACTCTTCGCTCTCGATTCTTCACGTCGAAAGTTTACTCCCACGGGGTGAGTGTGAGAATCGACAGAAAAGAGGAGCAACAGGACGATGAAAAAAACCTACAAGAAGAGTGTGAAGAAAACGGACATGTGAGTGACCGTGTATACAACTACGTGTAGTCCAGCTTTGCTCAAGGCGTAAGAAGCAAGTTTACCAAACGCCTAGTGGTTATCGACGTTTGACAGCAACAATGAACGAATATAACGAGTTGGTGGGTTCCTGCGTTGGACAGCCAACTGCTATGTCTACTATATCTATTAGTACGAGAAAGCGTGCACAAAAAGCCGAAAGCTTCGAACTTTGTTGCAGGTACAGAGTGTGCGACGCATTGGGCTGGAAGCGCTTATCGCAAGTTTTCGCTTATAGCTTCCACCTTCTGTTGGTTATACAGCGAGCAGAACCGTGGACAATACTTGTGTCTACTATTACCAGCGGGACCTGTAGCCGCCGGAACCCGCGTCAATGTACGTTAATGACACGGTGATGGGAGGTGCCGGGATTGCAGGACGCAGTAATCGAGGCTAGAGTTCAGAGGGAGATAGATAAATAGATGGAGGTGGAGGAAGTAGATGAGGGTGAAATTCCGGAGAAGAGAGAAATCGTAGGTTCTACAACTCCTTCCCTTCCTTCATGCTCCTATCCCTTCTCTACCAATTCTCGTCCATCCTTTCCTCTTCCTGTTCCTCTTGCAGAACGTTGCCCGAATTACTGCTGGTACGTGAACTAGGTGCCTGCCTCTAGCGTGGACAGCAGCAGCAGCAGCAGCAACAACGGGTGAGGAGGGTAGAGTACACGCGCGAAGCGTACTACAATACTGGATGTCGCCTTGAACAATAGAATATCCCACACCGGTACATTTCGAACCTCAAAAGCCAAAACCAACTAACCCAACCCTCGTGCTCACTGCTTGGATGCCCGACTGTGCGTTGCAGCAGGACCACTACCATTACACCACATGTAGAACCAGCAGGATCTCCCGAATTCGAAATCCGTTCACCAGAAGCCTGACCGTTGCGATTTAATAGCTGTGCTGCGGCAGTAGCTGCTATATGTCTTCTATTTACCAATTTAATTGCAAAATGCATAGGGTTACAACATTAGTCAAGTTTTACCAATGGCAAGTACTCGTTGCGTTTCCTAAAAAAATTGGCATAGAATGTTTATTGACTATTTTGCTAACTCAAAATCGAAAGGGATTGTTGAGAAATGTTGAAAGACCTGATTATTTTTACGTTTCTTCGACGTTTGTCAACCATTTGTTTAGATTTCAGGAAAATTATATGTGATTTTTGTGATCAGCGAAAAATTTCCGATGAAATAAGACCTTAACATTGCGATGCAAAGGAAAAAGTGGAAGTGGTAGACAAAATCTTGTCTACCCCTTCCACTTCTGCATAAGGCGTTATTATTAATATCGCCATACTTGACACTATATTAGATGTCGATTTTTTGAGCACTCGCGTCAGAGGACTGAGAGGGAAAGCGAGAAAGATCTAAACTGCAAGTGGTTCCCATGAGAAAGGGTTGAAAGGGGATTGTGGAGGTTGTGGGGCAGCCGACGTTTGTCCTCAATTCTGAACTTCGAATGAGAAAAAGAGTCTTTGTCGTAACCTGTGGTGACACCCGTGGGGCAACCGAGAATTTCAAGCTCTAGTCCTCTACCTCTTCGCCTACTCTCCATTCCCATAACGGAACTCATTTTCGCGTTTCTCCCGTTTTCCTCGGTTCCCATGGGACTTCGTCCGCCGTTTTCTACCGTAATGGCTCCCAACACTATCTCGATTCACCTTCTATCTTCCGATGTTTTTTTTTCATGTTCTCTGTCTTCGTCCTCCCTTGCGCTCCATATAAATGTTGCTTCAGCCAAGCTTCAACTCGCTGGGCTAATGTATCGCTTGGGACGTGTCCCAGATTTATCGTTCACCAAGATTATTCTTCGAAGATGTAAAAATAAACATAAAACAAAAGAGTTTTGTACTCGCTGTCTTGCTTATGCTCGCAAAGGCGATACGAAGTCGAGCACCCCCTAGGGACGGTATAATTACCCAACGCATTTAGCTTCTTTCACATAACGTAGTTCATCGATGATCGCGGAAAAACTTTGTCAGGAAATTGCTGACATTCAGAAGAGACTCGTTGAACCGGTGCAGTTTGCGAACGTCGTATCATTGCTTTTAAATATTTAATAAAAAAAAAGTGAGAACGATCATCACTGCATAATATCTTCTTGCATCTCCCCATTCAGACAATCATGATAATGAATTCGAGTAGCAAGTCAGACTCTACATAACAAATAATAGTATTCAGCGAAATCCAATTTAGACCAATTTGACAGAAACTGTATAAAGTTTAATGGACATACTCTACTATTTACCAAAACCCAAGTATCCACTAAAATATTGCGGTCAATGGGACTACCGCTAAAATTCACAATTTATTTCCGTGGTCGATCCTCATTCAGTCCAAATAGATAGAGTCCATTACTTGGAGCTGCACAATAAATGCTTCAAATTTAAATAGTGAGCCATATTTTCATCAAACGCCAATATGTCAAAGTACACATAGAAATATTGAATTTAACGTTAGGTACAAATAATACCGCCAAGCTCTCCCTATCTCTCGTCTCCACATTCTCTTCTCTTTTATCATACGTACGTATATATTCTAGTATAGTATGATACAGTAGAGTATACTTATACCTTCATGAATTATTATTTCATACCGCCCTCTTTTCTCGCACGGTTAGCTCCTTTGCGCTCATCGACTGTGTGATTATGCACACCGAGAGAGGTAGCAAGAACTCAAGCTCCCAGGGTTCTCTGCACATCGCCCTCTGCATCTCTGTAAGGGTCGAAGTCGGTGGAGAGGTCACTGAGCCAGAGACCCATCCTCCTGTATTTTGCCTCATTCTTCTTTCTCCGGTCGTCGCGCATATTTTTATACATTCCCGTTCCAACGAAGTATTATACTACACGATACTGTAGCAGGAACGTGAACACGGGAATGATGACAACGACGTTCTTGCCAACGAGTAAAAAACTTCTAGCCGCTAGGGCGTCAACCATCCGGCTAGTCGGGGGTTTAAATGCTTGGAAAATATTCGATATTCGCGCTTGTTCAGCCGCTGATCAGTACCGGGATAATTCGATGGACGGTCCTGTAGCGCCTGGGGTAGGTACACTCTCCCAGGAACCGACATCACAGGATATACGGATGTGCACCGTTACTATAGCTGGATAGGTTCATTCATGCTAGATTTGCAAAGGGCGCCGTTGGGGCTGCTAGTACCAATGTAGCCAGTGGCGATCGACCTCGTACTCGATTCTCGTTGCCCGTTATACAAGCTCGCGGGATGTTCTGCATCGGGAATCGATTGCGCCTGGGAAATATGCAACCCAAATTGCATTCCACCGTGGGCTTTGATCATTGTGAACTCGTCGCTCTAATGGCGTAGCCACCGGGCGCGCAAACACGCTGCCCCTCGAGTTCGCATCTCGCTCTCTCGCCAACGAGCCAGAAGCATCGCAAATTGTAACGGGAAGTACAGAACGAGAGGACGAGAGCGAGTACGTCTACCAGCACCGATAGTTCGAGGGGATTCCCGGATACGGTGCACGTATACAGCAGAATGTTGGAGTTGGTGGTGATCCAATAAATTTTCTAGTGGATCTTCGACCACCGCGAGGCCACCGTTAGTTTCGTAACTAACGACGCGTCGGGGGGTCATCCTGTTGCTGCCCCGATGGGGAACGTCCAGCTTATGTTGCTATACCGGTACTGCAGGTAACTTGTGAGACCGATAAATTTCTTGAACTTGAAAAGAGAAATGAAGACCGGATGCATGAGTCTCCAAGATATATTGTATTTAGTTCCTACATCGAAGGGGTAGAAAATCCCGAAAGCAAACATTTATATACCCCTTTTTCCGCTCGATATTGACCGGATCGAGTGATGGACAGCTGAAACGTGACTATATTCCGTTCAATATCGAAATGCCGTTTGGAAGGTAATGGGAATTATCGATCATGTCATAAGCATGATGACCCCAACTTAGATAAATTAGAATGCGTCGCACAGACACCATTTTTGCTTTAGTTCATTTATTCGTTCAGTTACTTAGCAATTCAATATTTTTTAGGAACATTTTTTTTTTTAATTGACATGGTAATGACATGAACGTTAATTGACGATTGTCTGAAATAACGATCATTTTGCATGACTGAGTGGACCGTATCGAGAGTCGGTTAATGAGTTCCGGAGAACGTTAATTGCTATCCTACATTTCTACCTCTTACTGTTTCATCCCAGCTCGAGGTGACATGTCATAATTCACAGAGAAAGCTGTCCACCAGTGCCAGAGAATTCGAGGAGGGAGCTTTAATTAATCATTGGAAAATCTTGTGTAAAAGCGACTTCGTCTCTCGAGAATGGTAGGATAGTTACAGTCCCCAAAGTCAAAAGCACATTTGAATAAAAGATAGGATTAATCATCCCTCTATGTATTTTATACTATAACAGCAACCCTTTGTCGCGTAACTCATCGTGCCTGATGGAATCTCGTCGGAATTTCTCGTGAAACATTTTTCTCTCGACAAAGTTTCATATAATTTTTGCATGTCATTTGGCAACTATATAGGCCAGGCGTGAACTTTTCACAAAAGCGTGTAAACGCCTTGTGTAGACGAAGTCGAATCTTGCTTGCGATCGCACTCACCG
Source organism: Odontocolon sp. PSUC_FEM 10030002 (assembly GCA_018906895.1). Classification (NCBI taxonomy): domain Eukaryota; kingdom Metazoa; phylum Arthropoda; class Insecta; order Hymenoptera; family Ichneumonidae; genus Odontocolon; species Odontocolon sp. PSUC_FEM 10030002. The sequence goes on from JABMBT010019405.1 coordinate 9,235, forward strand.
ACGCGAACCGTACCGTCGACCCCAGCAACATAGGTCGTAAAAAAAAGAGGCCCGCTCGTAAATAAAGTTCGGGAGTCAAAAATTGAAAGCTTAAGAGCACAGTAAATAACGTCGATGGCTAATGTTGCATGAATGCGATAAGCCGGCAAGTTTGGCGCCTACTCTCAAACCCTCGGCTCACTATCGGTCTCGGTATGTATCCGCTATATTATAAGTTATATAGGCTGCTCAACATCGAAGCGGCGTAACTTCCAACCTAAGTAATCCTGGTTATGCCTTTCTAACTTTTACCAGTTGATATACGTATTACATAACCAAGCAGACGGAGTTTTTCTTTATCCCCGGTGCCTACTCGACGAAGCAACACCGTTCACCCGTGATGTCGAATAAATGTAGCAACAGATAGTAAAGGCCTTGCTTTCGTGAGAGTTCACTAAACCATCCCTCAGGGGGTTGGGAAGGGGGGCGGGAGTCGTCACCCCTTCGGAAGAATGAGAATCGAGTATGATTCACACGCCTCCTCAGGGCGTATGACAAATCACTTCCAGAAGTGTATTATCTATTCGAAACTGTCTCGATAACAACCTCGTCGAATTCAGGATACGAAATTTTATTTATCGTCCGTCATCGCTGGCCGATTCGTCTGGATTTATAGCTCAACTTCTCTTCAGATGTTTCTTTCTTCTTCTTTTTTTATACGGAGTGTCAGCTGACTCGGGACAACTCTGATAAAAGGAATTTATGGAATTTTTCATTCTGCCTTCTATGGGGTAGGTTCGCGCCTTGATATTTAAATGTTCCTCTATTACACCAGGGCATTCACATCGTTGTTTTCTTTCATTCTACCATTTATAATACATTTTATGAGAGCTTGCGGTACTCCGGCTCAGCACAAACACAATACACATCAAAAACAAGTTTTTTTTTTTTTTAATTCACTTTCTCGTTTTTCAGACAGTCACTCGATTCGCCTGTTTTCCATGCGGAACAGTAAAACGCCCGGTGGATTTGCATGAAAATGAAACGCTCATAGACCGTCGACGCCGAAATTAATGAATTTTAATAAGCGACCGTACCGACCGCGCGAACGTTCGTCTTTTTTTTTTTTGCTTCTCTCGTATCACGAACACTCCTCCCTCCCCCTTTTTCTGTTTTACTACCCTTCAGTCGGCCGGGGTCGCGTCACATTGCCCTCGTCGTCACGTCCATCAAAGCTCTCTGCCACAGCTACGCTCCCCAATTTAATTCGACGAGCACCCAGTTTTACAATATTTATTACCATAAATATACTCTCGCTTTCTCGATTAACGATTTTGACTCTAAAACCACGTATTTTAATTATCTGCTTTCAGGTAAGCCGAGAAAGACTTTACACTCTGCCATCAACAAAATACGGTAAATCATTGAATTTCCGAAGGTAGGTTCAAATAGGGAAGAAAAAATAAGCAAATCAAATTTATATTACTGAATTGAAGGAAATGACATGACATCATTATTATAATACTTATAAGACCGCAACCGACATTTTTTACTATCATATTTATCATTATCGTACTGTGCATCGTATATTTATCGACTCTCTGCCAACGCACTGTTGAAGAATCTAGTCAATCTGAATTCTAATCCAAATACTGCAATTACAAACTACACTTCTTCAATAAGAAAAGTACATCGACCGGACTCAATCCTGCTGCCGATGAATAAGTGGAACCAAAAGCCTCGATCTTCGGCGAAACATTAGTTTCCCTCTTTCCCATCTTTCCCTTATATGCTTGGCTGTGAATAGACGGATGTGTATAGTAAGAGTGAGCTGCAGTCTCCAAACCGTTGCTCAGTGGGTGGCAGAAGGGGGTGGGAAAAAGGAAGCCGAGTGAAAGAGTGCTAGGGGTGGCGTTCGCACGAGAAAGAGGGGCGAGGGGGTATACAGAGAAGTTTATAAGTCGGTAATTTGAGGCACGGGGCACGTACGCGGATCCAGATCCTTGCGGCGCCGAGATAAATCAAGCACCTACGTCGTCCCGGTCGCGACTCGCTTCCCCGGCTCCTTCCAACAATTCCAACTGCTTTACCAGAGCTGCATGAACCCTCTCGAAAAGCAGTAGGAACCCCCGCGAACGAAGCGAACAAGGCGACTTGGTCTCGCGGCTGCTTCGACCTCGATCTCCGCCTGAGCTCGCAAGCTCAAGACCCGGAGCACACCGGGCGCGGTTATTTATTCGGGAATTACCGTCGCTTATAATAAGCCCCTCTTTATTCTCAAGCGTCTCGTGCCACGAATGCCAGGACCACGCTTTCGCGCGAGCGGACGCGCCTAGGAACAGATTTCACCGTGATTTAATGGAGTCTCTGGTGCGGTTGTTGCTGTTCCCCTTGAAAATGCGCAACGAAAACTGCTTTCACCTTTTCCTCGAAAATTCTCACGAAGATCCAAGCGTGCGCAAAACGTGGCCTCCACTTTCCACCCTCTCACGCTTTAATCTCGATTCTTTTTCAACCGCTCGAGCAGTATCTCTCGCGTCTGTATGTGGTCACGGGGATAATCTAATCTTGTTTGGTAGGTTCTCTCGCAGAGATTACATTTTGGTGAATTTATCGTGCCACCGGGAGAAAGTTTGCGTTGATCGATCTACCGAATCTTCTTGGTATTATGTGTAAGAAAGGATGAGAGAGGAAGCTCATCCTGGCCAAATAACGAAATGGTAATTCGATTGTTGGTTCCATCGAAACTTTTTTTCCGAGCGAAAACGTGAGATTAACTTTTACTCGTGGGCATACCATCTAACTCCACTGTCGAGACAAGTCTCTGAATCATCGGATAAAGAACTTTTTTTTTTCCTCCAAAAGTATCACGAATGACGGTTGGTCTTCGTGTATTGTAGCCGTAGCTGATGTTCAGCGATATCTTCAGCAGCAGACCATCCGCCTTCGACTCTTCTCGTGAAATGTAAGTCGGGTTATGGAACGCGGTCTACGGTCCGATATGAACTGGGGTGGTAGAAGGGGGTACGGAGAGGGGGATGACTCCGTACATTGCGCGCGCATCGTGTACCCTCCTACGGGGGTGTGGTCACCCCTCTGGCATATATCGCTCGCGTCGGAATCTCTGCTCGAAAAATTGGAAAAAGAGTATAAAGCTCACCGCAAAAGAAAATAAAAAGAAAAGATACACCATATTAACTGTCTTGCTCATCACATAGGCGACAGATTTTTCTGTTTCTCCTTTTGGGATAACGCAAAAATCGTTAGTATCAACTGCAGTGATAACAGTACGCGACGTTCAGACATCGAGACTCCGATACATTCCTGGATTCCAGAAAAATATCCCTTTATAGTATTTATAGTTTTTTTTTGTAATCCGCGTTTACTGCGCTATCGATTGTCCACATTGCATGGGATGAAACTAAATTGTCCATGCTAACGGAGTTCGAGTAAACGTGAACTATGCGGAATGAAATACTAAGCACCATGAAGCAACGAAGTGCCAGACCAGGATAATAAACAGCCCAGACTGTTCCAGGGGTATGATGATCTGCTTCGCGTGAAGAGGCAGAGGTTGGGAGTGAGCGAGATATCACCGAGTCGATCACGAATTTGACCACAAATCGTTGAGAGATGGACACGCGTCGTTTTACCCTCCGGCAAGCAAGAGACGGGTGTGGGAGTGGGGGATGAAACCGACGATACTTTTGCGAACGCGATACGTACTGGACGAGTACCGCGTGATCGCGCATTGAATCTCATAGGTGATAGTCAAGAGTGGCATCACATTGATAATATATGAAGCTACCAGTTGGAGCTAACAATTCTCTCCCCTTCCATCCCTTTGGTTTATATTTCTCTATCTCCATCTCGCTTCATCTACCGCAGCGAACTACGGAGATAGAACGCAGCATCCCTTTCCGCACTCACCCTGTACTATCGTTGGTCCACATGCCATCCCCGACTCACCGTTGTCCACCCATTGTGCAAAGCTTTGTTCCAACGGTGACGGGGTCACATTAATCTGTCTCTCACTCCCCTTACGCGGCAGCTCGCGTTTACCCCGCGCGTTATATGGGGCGCGAGGTGGTATAGTTCTACGAGACAGAACCACCGCCACCCACATCCGCCTATCCACCTGCCCCGGATTAGTTGTATATCTACTGATCCACCCTTCGAACTAGATAATATATATCGGTTTTGACCCCTCCTAAATCATGGATTTTTCTCTATCGATCGGAGAGCGGTCAAGGGATGGGGGATGGTCAGACAGTTCTGTCCTTGGTGATGGTTAACCTTCCAGTAGTCGAGAGGTTTTTGCGCAACCACTTTAACAGAGAATCCTGCATATATTAATTTATAACAATCATAAGACAAAAATATAAACCGTAGTAAGAAAAATGATGTTATGAATAAAATTGTGTACTTACTCGCGGGGGATGTAAACAAGGCTTCCGAATATTTTTATTAACGATGTTATAATCTACATTTGTTATAAATAAATACCAAGGGAAACATCATGTTTCCAAGTGAATGAATGGAAAGTGGGTGAGTGTGATCAATAAAAAAAATGAATCTATAGTAATCAATTTTCTGCCCCTAAGGACTAATCGCGAGTCATATAGGTAGGTATACCATTTACCCCTGAACCTACAATTTAATTTTTTTTAACGTGGGATCATTAAACAGATCACTATAACAGTAACGATTGTTTCTGTATCACCATAACAGCCATTACTGTACGCTGCATATGCCAAAGCCACTATTGGCTGCACTCGTCGCATAGCTCTTGCTCATTTCAATAATGCTCCCGATATGCACGCGGGAAATGGTTCCAGAATGGAAATTGTGGATAACGGGAATATGACGCAATGATTTTCCTCCGCTAACGAGAGACTCGGCTTCTCCTCTTCCCACACGTTTCTGGCGTATGTAAACTATACCTTCGAAATTGGCGTGCAGAATTTCTTGTCGGATGAGCAGCCATCAGTACATCGCCGAAACTATACGATTTCAGTACTTGAACTGGTTATACCATTTCCCCGATTACATAAATAATTTAGCATCATCATAGCAATTTCGGCGAGGGGTTTGAGATAAGCTTTTGCGATTACCGGCATAACGGTGATTAGGGTGCGTCGTTTGAAGTTAATTGCAGAATTTATAAATTGTTAACGCACTGACGAACACACGTGAGCCACGTGTACTGGCTCCCCGGGACTCTCTGTATCGGGTCTGGACCGATTGTCGCTCGTATTCGCCCGGGTATGAGCAACCGGGTTCTGGAGTTAGCCAAAAGAATGAGAGAGATAGACAGAGTTCGCGAACTTTTGACTTTGCTAGGGTGCAGCGCACCGATTTACCCCCGAACGCGTCACATGTGTGAGTAAGCTCGTTGGGATTCTACGGGATTAACGGTGTTTACGATTTAAGCGCATTTACTTCCGCAGCTCTCGCGGGGGCGCGCACCTCCCGACCCAACGAGTTTGAATAAATCCTGTCGAGTTAAACCGTGCGAGTAGGGGTTAACGGGAGAACACACACAGAGAGAGAGAGAGAGAGAGAGAGAGAAAGAGATGAGAGTGAGTGAGCTAGAAAATACGTCTATCATTTACAGACATACGATTATAATTATAGAAATACTTATTGCCGAAGAATGCAACCAAATTTCACGAATTATAAAAAAAAACATAAATGCTGATTACTAGAGTCCGGAAGTTCACGACTTGATCATTGTTAAACAATCTAA